>JAOVYV010000035.1:8654072-8675882 GCA_025674545.1 Hassar affinis | reverse complement strand
CACGGGGAGAACATGCAAACTCCACACAGAAATTTCCCAGGTCTCCCCACCCGGGGATCGAACCCGGGTCCTTCTTGCTGTGAGGTGACCGCGCTATCCACTGCGCCACCGTGCCGCCCCAACTTGAATTGTGGTGTTGATATATTTAGTCATGACTATGCCTCTTCACAAATAACCACCTTGTCCTCTCTGTAGCTTTGTACCTTTCCTATGGGCCCTATGTAGAGTTTCTTGCTGTTTTATGAATCAAAGCCAAAACTATTGGTGTATTACTATCTGGTGTAAGTGTCTGATGATGTGCAGAGCTGAGTTGATAATCTATTTATGAGGGGCAAAACAAGCAAACACACACAACAGAATTCAGACACAGAATATGCCTTTGCTGATTGACTAAGGGCATTTGAGGTGAGAGTAAATTAAAATGTGAAAGTCAGCAAAAAGGAACATATAACTATCTAGATCATGCTTCTCTTGAAAGTGGCAAGATGAAAGATGAGATGAAAATGTGCAATGGGAGGACTGGATGGATGAGGCTGGCAGTTTGAGTGGCAGGTCCGGGCATGCAGGATGGGCTCTGTGGAGACTAGTAGGAATGATGCTGTGACGCTGATTCCAGCACTTTCCATTAGGCTGAGTAATGCATGCCCTGGCAGGTGGACCCCCCAGAGAGAGTAAGTTCCAATGAGAGCTCCAATGTGAGTAAAAGATGATGCATCATACTCTGGCTCTCCTTTGTTTCCTTGATCCTGGTCACTTTAATGTCTTTCCAGAGCTTCACTGTGTCCCTATCTGGCAACAGTAAAATATACGTATCCACCCAGAAACTTGTGCTGGCAAGTAGTTCAAGAAGAACAGATTTTTGTGGTGAGTGTATTAATTGCTAGCAGTCTGAAAAAGTTTAAAGGCTTGTTATTTTTAGGACACCATGGTTATCTATGATATGAGACTAGTTAGGCCAGTGGACGGTGAGCTCATTTTATTAATAGGGAACATTCAGTATACATATAATATTTTCGGCATGACTATATATAATATAGCTATAGCCTGTGGGGTAAAAAGGCCCCAGTGCTGTGGGGTAAAGTGCTCCACTGGGGACATCATTCTCAAACTAGTCACTCAGAACTAGGATAACAATTCTACACATATTCACTCGTGTTTAACAGCACAGTTACACATGGCTTTCAGGGGAGGCAGGGTCCCCCACTCTGCCCTAATGTAAGTCAGTGGGAATGCTCCACAAAGACAGAATTACAAGCGTGTGCGTGCGTGTCACTGAGCATGCGTGTGTCTGTGTGCGAATGTGTGTGCATGACTATTTATTTATTTATTTATTTATTTATTTATCCAAACGTTTCAGTCGCCGAGATTGTGCACGCGCGCGCGTGTGTGTGTGTGTGTGTGTGTGTGCGGGTGCGCGCACGGAACACGACATACATACGCGCGTCAGTGCGTGAACGCGCGTGCATGCTTTAATTATTTATTTATTTATTTATTTACAAAATATTACAAATGACAAAAGAATTTAGTCTCTGAGATTAGGTATAGGTGTAGTTGTGTATTATGACGCAAGCCCATTATGCAAATGACCCACAAAGAAAGAATTAGCAGTCTGTGTTTGAGTGTGCGGGACTGTCCGTGAATATCAGTGCGTGAATGCGCGTGCATGTTTCCGTTAAACGACCCACCCTCCCCCTCCTCCTCCACGTGACCGCCTCCTTCCATTCCCATGGCTCGGATTACCGCCCGGCTGAGTGCAGCGGCAGCAGTAGCGCGCGCTCCCGCCGCAGCGTCCGACTTTCACGCGCTCAGTCCGCGCTCTCCGCTCCGGCGTCGCTCCGTCACTCCATCAGTCCGGCTCGGTTGGAGAAGATGACCGTGACTCCTCGCGCAGGGAAAAGAGGAAGTGAATCTCTCTTTTCTCTTTAGAGGCAGCCGACGCTCAGCACCCATTCACTCTTATTCCTTCTGTTTTTTATCCGTTCTCTCTCTGCGCATTTTCCCTTCCCGTCCTTCGTTTGGGGGAAACCGCACTGTTATCACACACGGAGGGAATACCCGGTGCATCGCGTTCGTCTCGGGCTCTGTCTGTCTTTTCTCTTTTCCTCTTAAATCATGGAAAACATCAACGTGGAGACGGTGGAGAAGGAGTGCGGGGCGCTCGGGGGACTTTTCCAGGCGATTGTCAATGACATGAAGGTAGGTTACAGCCGGTAGCTACGTGGGTGATTAATATGCAGCATCCAGTGCGTCCGTGTATTTTTTTTTTCGTGGATCTTGTGCAGATCTGCATCAGATTCCAGCACCGCATATATCATGTAGATGCATGCATTGCGTCCGGGAGACTACACCGAGGCGCAGGTGCTTCCGCGCATCGCAGAGTTTTCATATAAAAAAATCATTTGCTGTATGAACCACATTGATGAGAACCTTGTTATAGATTTTGATCTGATCCAAAATCCATAAAAATCTGGTTGCTTTTCTTATTTGCGGATTGGAGCTGAGCTCTGTGCAATAAGGATGGTGGTTGTTGCAACATACCTTAAAGGAACAACATTCCTCTGTACCAGAATTCCAAAGAAAGAAAGAACCCAATACATTGACAAACCCAATCAAACAGACACATCTGATATATACAACCTCGCCATCCTTGCAATTCCGGTTGGTGCTCTTGCTGTCTTGCGCACTATAGGTCCCCAGCATCCGTCTTGATTGATTTAATGTCCAGTGTCAATCATAAGGACACACAATGGAGCAAATGCATGACAGCTGGAAAGCTAGAAAGCTTTGGTCTCTGGGTTTCTCCAGGATGTGGTTTGCCCTTCCATTTCATGCGTGATCAAAAGGGGATATCGACTTGGAGCTGTCGTGAACCAGGTTCTGAGTATCCATGCCCTGTCCTTCAGACGATCGGCTCAGAATAGGAATGCTCCATCTTTCTATTTCATGCCCACATTCTCTATTCCCACATGGCATTCCGTTTTGACTTTGTACACACTATGATCTTATTCACTGCTCTACTTTTCCTAGATTGTGTGTCACCTGTGCAGCATTGGGCTGCAAAAATATGGGTCTAAACATGACTCAACACATTCTGTCCTATGTTGGAGTAGGTTTGTTGTAATAGGTCGCTGGGGTTAGTGTTTGCATTGAAGCGTCAAATAAGTCCAAAATGAGGTTAGTGTTCCACTGGGCACTACTTAAAATGCCACAGTGGCTCTTTCATAACAACCTTCATGCCAGATTGCTAATCTGTGTATTGGTTTGGCCTTCTGCATCATGGAGATGAATGGTAGTTGAATTGGAGATCTTAGAACAGTTAATGAACCCTGATCTACTAATTTGATATTCTTTATTCAGCATGCTCTCACTTTTAGATTTGATCATTCATCTCTGGTACGCTTGGTGACATTTCAAACCTGTGTGGGGAATTCTTTTTTTTAAACAAACAGAAAATCAGATGAACCCACAGAATGCTGCTTGTTCATTGTGGTGGTGCTTGTTCTTTTTACGAATACTGGGATTGCTTCACAACCACAGGGAAGTTATTAAATGACTTTCCGGATGCTGCAGTTTCGCTGTGCTTTCTCAGAACATTGAGTAATCAGCCATCTGGTTTCTGTGGATGTGCAGACTTCAGCACTAGTGTTTCCTTTGTTGTATGACTGAAATCCATGCTCTGTATGCATGCATAGTTTGTCTGGTTTGCTCGCCGAGTGTGTAGCTCTGTGCCCGCGTTCCTTTGTTGCTGGGGGATGGCACCCTGAGGGCATGACTGCGCACTCCTTATATGCATCTGTCAGTCAGCATGCTGTCTGGATGGCCTTTGTTCTGCTGGACGAATACAGTAGGAAGCCCATCAGAATATCGAGCTGTGGCCTAAATCCATTGTATGTCAAATTTTCCTTTGAAAGAATGAAGTTGAATAGGCTGGACATGAACATGTATTGACTGCAAATAAAAAGGGCAAATTATAAGACACAGTTATGTCTTGCCATTGAGAAGATGAACTCCATTAAACCAGCTGTGTTGATTTATATGGATGACCTTGTGTGCATATTTGAATGTGCTTGGCTTGAGACGCTGTCTTTAAGAAAGGAGGGACTGTAACAACAGGATGTTGATTCTAAATGCCGGTTGGCAAAATCCAGTTTATTGCAGGAATGCAGGAAAAACCTTGACTCCCTGTCTTTTAGTCCAATATTTGAGAAGCAAGGGGGCGTATTCTGACCACCCGGGCTAGAGGTGAATGATGCAAGCACTCATGTGTTTGCCAGCTGGACCTGCTATATATCACTCCTGTTTACGTTCACGAGCCTCCTGCAGAGATGTGCATACCAACGTACAGAGAAAAATCACTCAGTGCATACACACTCAGCTATATATGTACTGAATGGAAGGTCAGCTCTCAGTCTGCACAGGACACACATGAGATAAAGTGCAGGATATCCTCTAGAAATCAGCTGTGAATTGACACCAGTGGCACATGAAACCATGTCTCTAATTGGCTCTGATGTAACCTGAGCTTACCGAGTGCACAGCATCCACATAAGCAGTGCTATTTGCAGGGCTGGAGAACGTGTGAACACGAGCATGTGTTTCCCTTCGCACTTCCATCCAGTCTTTTTCCCGATCCTAGTCAGACTACTCATAGCTGCTGTATCGTTCACGCGTGTTTCCTCGGCCCTTCTGACGGCTTGTTAAAGATGAATTGTCCTGTCTTAGATGGAAGAGTCGTTTTGGAAGCGAGCCAGCTTGGTTAAGGCCTCGTTGGACCTGTCAAACTCATTTTGTCTCTTCCGTCTGTTGATTCTTGGGAAACCTCATAAAGAGTGATCATTCTGTGCAGTAGTGGATTAAATGTATGTGCTTTTGAGCTCATTCCAAGGGTTGTAGTGTTCAATCAAAATACAGTTTTCTGTCAGTGGCATTGAGGTGTAATGATGTTCCTCGGGAATTTGTGGCTTTCGCACAATAAAAGCTTGAAAAGAAAAAGGCATGGTGTTCTCCTTCCAACCTGTTGCCTTTTTAAATGATGCTTCTTTGAATGTTTTACTTTTTCACCAATTTAGACCTGCACCAAGTTGTACATGGCTAACTGTTTACATGATTTACAAACTTCTTATTGCAAACAGTTCAACTACTCCTTGAGAGGATGTTGCCTCGATCGGGAGCATATGGGCGTATTAGTGCTGAAGTCTGTTGCTGTTGAAAGTAATGATACGTGCTGGTTCCACTGAATCGTATTGCATGTATTCTTCTTGTTGAAGGCAATCCCTGACAGGTTTTCTTCAGGTTGTGAAAACATTGTTGAACTTTGAAGGCTGTGACAGAACGCTTGGCAATGTTGCGTCTTTTTAACAGCTTGAATACAGGGTTTAAAATGGCAGCAAATCTGGCTACATTTTATGTCGCTGTCGGTTAGAATTTATTCGATTAGCTTTCTCCGTTCTGTCAGCATCATGTATAGATTGTGTTTAAATGCAAGTGGGTAGCTGATTTTTTAGCAGCTGGGGATGAAGCTACAGGACGGCTTTACTCTACATAATCTGAACAACTGTGTTCTTTATAGTTTTGTCAGCGTTTCCATGTATTACCCAGCCACAGCTCCGGCTATGAAGAAGAAGCTCCAGATGGAGTATGAATGATCAGCTGTCTTTGTTGTCATCTCTGTAGTCCATAAATTTCTGCCCCCGATGCCACTGTGACCCATTTGTGATCACTTTATCCAAAGACATTGGCAAAAACTCTATTTCTAGAAAAAAACTCTAAACTCTATTTCTATTGTGAGGTGCTAGGATGCACATATTTATGGGGTTATTTATTCATGGGAGGTGTAGCTAAAGATGGATTAATTCAGACACAAACAAATGTATGAACTTGGCAGTTTAGGATTATAGACATGAGAGAGAAAGAGAGAGAGAGGGAGCGAAGGAGGAGGAGGAGCAGTTTTCCATGGTAAATGGTTTCCATAATAAAAAGTACAACATGGTGTCAGGCTGCAGTGCTAAATTTAGGAGCTCCATCATTCAGTCATTCATCCATATTAGCGAGTAAGATGTAAAGCCTAAAGACTGTTTTTGTTGTCAGCCAGGAAACCCAAAGCCAGTCAGCTTGGCTGTAAAGTAATAGCTCACCTCATAAGATGCCTCCTGTAATCCACCAACTTATTAATCAATCAGTTAGACAAGTCTTCTTCTGCATGTTCCTTCATTTATGTAAGAGGTGGAGGAGGGGCGCAATGGAAAGGCTGTGCAAAAAAAAAAACGACCCTCGATATATCTTCTGCTAGAAGATGGCTGCAGCGTCAGGGTCACCCGACATCTTCATCTGGCTCACTGCATTTACACTGTGGGCCTTGATGTGAAGTTTGAAAAAGATGTGATTCATTTTGTCACCGCTGTCTCCATACATGTCGTGACCTGTATCCAGGTTACATCATTCCCTTGCTAAAATGCACTAGGTGATTGAACACGACCCCCAATGTACAAACAAACATTTTGGACGAGAGTTTCTACCAAATATGTTAAGAGGCCACTCAGATATCATATGAGACGAAAAGATTCCTTGCTCCTGCTCTGGCAAGCACTGCATTACCTTCATCTCATAGGAAACGGTTTTAATTCTGGCCCATATCAGACAAGAACAATAAAAGAATCTGAGCTTTGCAGCAATATCGATTTGTATCAGACGTCTGAAAAAAAAAATAAAATGGACCTGGTTCTCAAAGTATGTGAATGCAGCCTTAGACAAAAGCCCACAACTCTTTAGACAAAGGTGAGAAACGGTAACGAAGGGAAGATGAATAATTTCGTGTATTATGTCAAATATTTCAAAGGGGCTAACAATTTATCATACCCAGCGCCACAAGGCATCTACATTATCATTGGTTTTCATTAGGACACTGAAATCAGTATGCTTCCTTGTTCATAAATTATGCAGCAAAGTCTTCTTTTCATCTGACAACAACTTACTGCTGTCTGCTCATATAAAGTGAGCGTTGATTTGCCAAGCACAGGCTTTAAGAAAACGAATGCACAGCGGCAGCCCTGTTTGGAAATTACTGATGCACTGTTCCAGGTCATGTCAGTACTGTAGCTTCTGTTTATGGAATTCCTAACACCGATTTATCATTTGAGTCTGGTGTTTCTCTCAGTATAAGGGTCTGAGAAACTGTAAGGACCAAACACATTTTTTTTTCTTGTAGAAGAAGGGTAATGTGGTTTCACTCCTGTTTCCCAGGATTGCCCTGAAATCAATAGGAAAGAAGAGAGAAATTAAGCTGCGTAGCGAGCTATTCATTTTTGTAGCAGAAATGAAAATGAGTCATTTGAGCACTGACAGAATTTGTCTTTTAAACTCCCTGGCAATGGCTGCTCAATAGCTTTTCATTAGTGGAGAAATAAGTGGAGAGAGGCTCTTTGTTTGAGAAGATAAGCGATTGTATAGTCCTTTCAGAGCTTATAGACATATACGGGCGAATGAAACTAGGGATGGGTTTGCAGCGATTTATACAGCAAGAACATAAGAAGCTTTCATTCACATTAAAATAAAATGTTCGGTTTATTTAGATGTAATATTCTGGAAAATGGATGGTCATGTACCGCACTGTACAGCAATCCTAGGCAGCAACTGTATAAGCTTCCAATAACACCATATATTTTTAGAATATGGTGTATGTCATATAATATAATGTGCAGATGGTGATTTTTTTTTTAATTAAGGCATCCTACCTTCCTAAAGAAGGTCTGGCATCCTTAGTTAAAGAAAAAAGTCTTAGTAGAGCTTAACATAATTCCTTATTTCTTATACATTCAATATAGCACTCGTAAATGCTCTTCACTTTGGCCCTGTGGTGGAACCCATCAGTGCTGAGGTAGTGTTGAATGATTTCCAACTACCTCAAAGAACCCTGAAGCTACCATACTCTTAAACAAAATATCTTATTGGCTTCCCCAGTGCTCATGAGATTTGGATTTGAATTCTGCTCTGATTACTAGCCCAGAACCTTAACCACTGAGCTACCACTATCCTAATGGTGAGTCATACACCGCAGAAATCGAACCCGTATACTGTACACACAATAAAAGAAAAAAAATATGATTTCTATATGATCTAGCACATTAAAGTATTCTTTGGTTCGTCTCTGGTCACTAAGGTATGATCAGTTCTTTCAAGCTGCCTTTTCTGTACAGGGTTTGCTGTGTATGTTGGTGGCCTTTACCAGGTCATTCAATACAGCATGATGAATCAATCTGATTTTCATCTCTCAGCAGGTATAATTCCATTGTTCTCCTGGTGCTTTTACTGACCCACACCACCATGTCATGACAAAGGCAATTCAGATTAAGACGACTTCTTCTATATCACTTTTTGTTGCAGCACATTTATTTCAATTCAGTTCAATTTTATTTCTGAAGCACTTTTTACACATGGACATTTGTATGCAAACCAATTTTACAAAGACATAAAATCTAGACATATTTTTTATATAAATTTTGTACCTAATGAGCAAGCGGGGGCCGATGGTGGAAAGGAAAAACTCCCTGAGACGTTAAGAGGAAGAAACCCTAAGAGGAACCAGACTCAAAAAGGAACCCATGCTCATTTGGGTGACACCGGGTACTACAATAATACATAATTTCTTCTGTAACTCTGTGCTATATAGTATATAACTGGAATTGTATCCAGTAACATCAGTAATGTTTTAACGTGACGTCTACTTTGTTGAAGTTATAAACTGTTCACTGATGGAGATTTATCTGATGGAGTGCAAAACTGTTATACTTTATACTCTGCTATATAATCTTCCTCTTTAGTATACCAAAATCTAAATTCCTATGTTGTTTTTCTATATAAAACTGGCAGCAACATGTTCTTCAAGACCGCTTCCTGAAGACTTCTGATGCCAGATGTGTTTGATTTGATTTGGTTCAGTTTCTTAAGGATGTATCCATTATGATGGCGATCGCTCTGGCGTCTTGTACTTATTTGTCTTGTATTTATGACATGAAAGGTTTTTTAGAAATGTTCACTGGAATTTCACTGGAATAAAACTACATGTTCCTCCGAGGACCTTCTGAATTTCGTCTGTGAATTCAGGTGCATTGTCTATTTGTAATACATTAATATTTCGTTGGTTCTGGAAACAGTGTAGGATCTATCTAAGATATGATAAGAAGCAGGGTGTTTCATGAAGATGGACCCAGTTTAAATATACTATATCGCTGCAAAAAAGAAGCACCCATGAATGAAATGCTTACCACTTGAAAGGGCGGAGCATAGACTTTCAAACGATTACTGCTACATGACTCTCCCAGTGCAGAAACAGTCCCTAGCCTCAGTCATTCGCCAGACAGTGACTCTGCAACGCTAGGAATTTCGTGTTCTGCAATTCAGCAAGACTGATTTGGCGTAATTGTGGTGCAGTGTACATTTCAGTGTCGTTTTGGCATTGATCTGACAATGCCAAAGACCATTTTTTTTGTGTAATTGTAACATGTTACAATTGTAAAGTATACTGCTTTGACATCAGGTCCATCTTTTTGAAACACCCTGTAGAACTATGAAGAAATAGATGTCATGAAACAATCCTGTACGTACGCTGTGGTCCTGCGCTTGATCAATACAGGCATTGATTATGCAGCAAATTGTCTGTCTAGAATCACAGTATGGATTGCTGTGTGTCCCTACATTTCGCCTCTTAATTTAGTGACATTTAAACGTTTCTCTTTGTGTGTACAAAATCTTTCTGCCAAGCAACTAACACAGATGCCTTTGTACTATCCTTTGCCTGTGATCTATCATTTGTTACCCTTCTGGCTGTCTTTGTCCTGATCAAAATGCACTTGTAAACCTTTTTCTGCCTGGTTAAGCTAAAATAGCCCACGTCCTTTCCGTCCATGTATGTCCGAACATCCCTTTCCGTAGAGAGCGTGTGGCGAGTTCTTGTATTTATCCTATACTTTGTGGCCTGTTTGGCAAATCAGGAATGAATTAGGGAGAACACAAAGAGGATGAAGGGATATAGCAAGAGTGAAAATGAGCTTGGCTTGAGGGATTCTGAGGGGAACTCTGAGATTAGCTCGGTGAATATGCTAATGAGATATGAACAAGGATCTGGACATAGAGGGAGTCAGCCATGTCTCTCGATCCTCTTATCTTTTCCTCACAAGCCCTCTTTGATGGACCTCAGGCCTGAACACCAGAATAGAGCACTTCAAACAGTCTGGGTGTGTGTTTAGGGTTCCACTGGGAATATCGCTCTCTGGATTCCGAGCGAAATGTCTGACATCAAACGTGTCAATGAGACGGCAGATCAAACGAGATGACTCCAGTTTAGTGCCATCATCATTGACTGTGCTCTCTGTTCAGTCCTGTGCTCATTTACCGCCTCTTTATTCTTATCGTTTCCTATTTCATTGTTGTTGTTCTTTTATCGTATGCACAATGCCAGATGTTTTACTTTTAATGTAGAACATTCATATTACGTGCTCTCTTTTGGCCATGTCGACCTATCCTGCTGTTGTTTAAGGTCTTTCTGTACATTTATTTTCATTCTCTCCTTCTCTATTTTGTCCATTTTTTCTGTGGTCGGTTTTCTCCAATTCATCACCTCTCTCTCTCTCTCTCTCTCTCTCTCTTTCTCTTCTCTTAATGCCACCTTTCTTAACATTTCCTGATTTTTTTTTTTGTTCCTTTTTGCTGTTTATCTCCAATTGTCTGTCCCCATCTCTGTCCTCTACATTTTATATCTAAAGTACTATTTGGACAGTGTAAGATTTCCAGTCATGTCCTGAAGGACAATTGAAGTAAACATGATGGATTCAGATGGGAAGCAAGTGATCTCTGTCCAAATCCTAGTGTTTCTGTGTTTCCTGGTTTTGACCCTCATTTAATATTCTGATTGTGATTGTGGATTATCATAATGTGTTGCTGTCTTCCTGTGTATTGAGGATGTCCAAAATGTTACTTGGTTTGCCCTCATTAAAACCCAGTCCTCATTTGCCTGAATATTATAGTGGGCTGAAACCTTGTAGGCTATATCTGTGGTATATTGCTAAGAACTTACAAACTGACCTAAAATCCTCAGAAATGTCTCTTCTGACAACTTGGTTTGACTGTGAGGTATAATTTATTGTCCTGAGTTTTAAATTTCACCAATAGCCTGCTTGGTTCTTGGTTTGGTTTTAGTAGAAGATGACAGAAATGGAGAGGCTGAAGTAAAAGCATGAACCCTTTTTCCAAAAGGATATAACTGATTATTTTCTGAGAATATACGTTTGGGAAATTGTTATTCAGATTTTATATATATGTATATATACGGCATTTGGTAGATGCTCTTATCCAGAGCAACTTACAGGGCCTTGCACAAGGGCCTAGCGCTGGCAGCTTTGCTGTGGTGGATTTTGAGCTCATGACCTTCTGGTCAGTAGGCCAACGTCTTAACCCCTGACCGTCTACACTGTCCCTGTATTCTTTTTTTTTTTTTTTTGGATTTTTCCCTGATATTTCTCCCTAATTTAGTCATCTCCAGTTCCCACCCGTCAGTGCTTCCCCCCCTTGTCACATGATGAACTGCCAATCCGGGAGGGCTAAGCCATCGCGTGCTTCCTCCGATACATGTGACGCAAGCCGCCGCCTCCTTTCGAACTGCTGCCCATGCTACTTTCAGGAGCAGTCCCGCCCACCTCTTGTATCCATGAGCTCACAGACGCCCGTGATTGGACAGTGTCACGCTGATTGACATGGGGGGAGAACGTATGCTGCCCCTCCCTCCCTGAGAGCATGGCCAATCTTGCTCTCTGAGCTCCCGGCTACGGGTAGCTATAGCATCACCCGGATTCGAACTTGCGATCTCCGTGTTGTTGTTGCGCCACTCAGGAGCAACTGTCCCTGTATTCTTATATAGTTCATTTATAGTAGGTAAAACTAAAGACCTAGACATACCCTTGTAATATTTATATACTCCAGCTCCCCGTGTATAACTAATCCAGTCCATATAGGGCTTAAATCACGTCTACTCTATTACTTTTTGTCTACCACCCTTTATCATTCTCTGAATTACTTTAACTCTGTTTTACTGTTAACATTTTTTCATTCCCTTCTTTTTTTATTGTATCAGTGTTTAGAAGTTGTCTCTTGATTCTCCATGTATTGTTTTTTTTCGCTGCTTTTTTCCCCTTAGTTTTGTCTCTTTTTGATGTTATCTGATCTCTGATCTCTGATCTCTCGACCGTATATCAAATGAATTCTAATTACTCACTCTTTTTGATTTGCCCTCTCATCTTCCTTGCTGCTCTTTTTTCTTCTTTTACTGTTTTTCTAGTTATCTTCTCTACATTCATGCAGTTTTGCTTCATTTAGGTGTTTCTCTAATGTCCTCATGTGTCAGAACCTGTTTGTACTCCAAAATAAGTCCTTTTCATTCTCTCATCATACATCAGTCATTCTCTCATCATATATCAGATCCTTTGTGTTTTTCATTGGAATCAATGCTATTTCTTGCCCTCTTTGTTCTCTTGCCCTTCTCTTTCTTGCTGTCGACCCCCATAAAGTGTTAAAGGCACAGGGATATGATGTCGGGCTGACGCGAGAGGGGGTACACTCGTGCTGGGGTGGTGAGGCGAGGTGGAGGAGGACACCATTTTAAGGGATTTGGGGTGGTGTTAGTGAATTCTGACCTCCAGCTGTGTTCTCAAGTGAGGCTAATTTCACCCCTCAGCACATTCACTGAGTCACTAACAAAGAACGACCCGATCAAACACACCTCCTCGTGTCCTTCCCTTACAGGTACAGGCAAGAGATTAGGCTGGATAGCATACATTCCGTACTGCAGTAAGTTGTAATTTTACACAGAGTTGCAGACAGTAATTATTTCAAGTAGCTAATCAGTATTGTGTGATTGCGATCTGGATTTAATACTGTGTTTTTTAATGGCTGGGACACGCCGAGGTGCCGTTGTCCTTTATAACACGTCACAGGGAGCACTGTGCCCTCTCTGTTTCCGTGGTAACAAGGCAGATCCTTATCATGGGACTCTTCTTTCTGCAGGCCAAATCACCCCCCCAACACACACTTACACACTGCACTTACACCGGATGTGTAAATCACACAACACGTGACTACACTTGCCTCTCCGATCTACACCTTTGTGTTTGAAATGCTACACATTCACATAAACACAAATGTCACAGCTATAACCCTCTGACCCCCTGTTTCATTCTAAAAGAGTTTATTGTATCACGGGATACGATAGATCAATGATAGAGTCTGCATTCAAGAATTACAATGTTATCAGGATTCTTGTAAACACAGATCTGCTTAGCCTAACATGGCCCTTTGTTCTGTTGCAGTGTTCATATCCGGTCTGGGAGGACTTCAGTGCCAAGGCTACCAAGCTGCATGCCCAGCTCCGGTGAGTGCCATCTATACCTGTCATTACAGAACAAGTCTTATTATTGCAGGCTGAGGAAAGATAATGTCATTGTTTCATACGCTTTCTTTGTCTTGTTTCTTAGAACCACCGTGCTTGCAGCAGTGGCTTTTCTGGATGCTTTTCAAAAGGTGGCAGACATGGCAACCAACACACGAGGTAGGACTGTGTGTATGTGTGTGTGAAGGGGTGGGTGTATGTAAGGGAGTAGTTTTAGACTTGCTGGAAAGTCTGGGATTTGGGTTTTTTCCAGAATTAGGCATTTCAGTCTACAGTCTCTATGGCATATCCAAGTACAAACGGAGGGTCAAGGCTCACCAAGCTATTTGTGTGAGATTTATTTTTCGTTTTTTTCTGTCACCAACGTGCTTTTACAGTTATACAACCTTTAGAGCCTCATAGCATGGAGTCTCATCACAGACATGAAATGGCTACAAATACACATAGTACCACACTCACTGAAAAACATACAGACAGTTGTGGTTGCGATATTTTAAGTCAAGTGCATCTACATCTGTAATCATGCCATATCTTTTCCTAATGAGCATGTAAACATTAAAGTTTGCCATTAACCTGCTCTTTTATTCAAACAATACAAAAACCTCTTCCTGTAATTTGACAATTATTCCTATGTCTATTTATTTGTAGTTTCTGAGAAAATCAGGCACTGAGAAAGTAATCCATGTAGTTCATGCTTAGTATAGCCACTGCTGATGTTAGTATAGCCATTTAGTCAATCACTGTTGATGGCATTTTATGGGTGTGGCAGCGATGTGACCCAAAATAAGAGACATACCGTGAAGCAGTGTAGAATATGAACAGCAAAGTGAGAGACGGAGCAAGTATGAAGTGAAATAAGTATACCAAATTGAAAAATTGTTGCTTAAACAGAAATGAGATTTTATTAGTTTCAGTCCTCCCTATGGTTGAAATTTCTCAACATTTGCATCTACAGACTGCATTTACAGACTGTGGTAGTGCTGCAGGGTGTGAAATTTTACAAACCTTTATATCACAAGCTGTTGGCTAATGAAGTGCTAGATTTTTGCTTTGAACATTATTCTCTAGGTGGCGCTACTCCATAAATGAATCATAATGAGCTAGGTGATGAGGCCCACTTGCCTGATTTTGAGTCATTTCCCAGAAAGTGCTTTGAGTTTCCACCATTTCAGGGGGCGCTAACATGAAGGTTAGCACTAATATTTTGAATCAGACATATGGGTCTACTACTGTGTCAGGTTTCATGTGGATTGGTGAAGACGAAGTATATAGACTGAGAAGTATATGAAGACTGAGTCATAATTACTTAGGGTTATTTCACCAAATGTAATAAATAACTCAACTAATCACTGACAGGCTGAATAAATCTACAGTCTGGGCTAGAAAGAAATATGTCCCAGACTACTACATACCATTCTGTTCTTTGTTTTATTTACAACCATTGATAGTGCTATGGTTCATGATTCTGTGAAGGTAAAAAAATCATACACTTTAAGCTATTTTTTAACAGCAACGATTATGCGGATGCCGAATCCTGTTTTAAATGTGCGCTTTCCTTGAGGATAGGGAAATGTTTGCCTGTTTATAAAAAGACATTTGGGTAAAACAGTGGTGACATCGCTATAAGACGGACATGAGTCAGGGCTTATTTCAAGGCATTCATTGCCTCCCTGTGGCACATATGTGGCTCCGGCCCTACGGAAACTCTGAATGTCATCCTCTTTATATGTGAGGATGTGTTTTTGCGGGGTGTGGATATGAATGGAATATTATGTGGTTGACGAGCCATAGAGCGTAGACAGATATGTTTTTCTTGGCCATGATAATTGCTGTACATTCATTGAATAAATTTGAAGCACGGGGCTGGGGAAGTTTGACATTCAGTGACCAAAAAGGTTGAAAATTGTTGCATTTGGAATGACTACATGGTGTATGTATGGTATGAACAAGAACAAAGCCTTTACTTGAAGCTGGAGAGAGAGAGAGAGAGAGACACTGTGGGTTATTTTTGGCCATGCCAGTCATTGTTATGAAACAGAGCCGGGATCCTTTAGGGAAACTATCTGATGAGAAAGTTGGTGGTACAGAAAACACTAAAAACCACTTATGACCTTAATAGTCTGCCTTCTTTCCTTTGGTCTCTCATTCGTTTTTTTTTTGTTATTTTTTTGTGGCATCTCATTTTAAGCTGCCTGAGGTTATGACTATATATCCTGTCTCACTGAATGTGTGTATATGCAGCAGAGGAAGTGTGTAAGGGAAATGCAGACAAGCCAGACAGTTTTTAATGAGGTGACAGGCTTTAGAGCTTATCCTGTGCGGGCTCTTAAAGCAGCGAGGGGCTTGTCTGACCTCCCCTGAAAACCAAGACCGTAGATGATGGAGGATGCTGAGATGTAAGAAGAAAGAATATGAAAGAAAATGCTCATTAAACAGTCAGGAATGGAGGACGACAGTGTGTCATGGCACTCATGGCCTATGGAAGGTTTCTCCTGAGAATGTAAACATAAATGCTGTGTGTTTTGTTAACAGTAACTTTGAGATCTAGCTTGGGTTAGGGTCAGGGTGATTAGTAATTTAATAATTATAATCAGGATGTAGTACAAATATAGTAATATATAGATGATTGGGTGAGCCAATGAATCATAGCCAGGGAGTCTGTCATTTTTACAGTAGTAGAACTCACAAACTGTCATTATCAAAGCTTTGCTTTTAATACACATTAGCCTCTTAGACTGGCCACTTGCATTGAATTCAAACTTCACTCACTCAAAAAACAAGTAGGATACAAATAATATTAACTTGGACTTCATGTGTTCTGCCAAGTAGACAAGCCTGGAATAATTGAAGAGAAGGATTATGTTCATAAAATAAATCTGTGCTGAGAGAGTCTTTGGAATTTATTTAAAATTGAAAGGAGTCCCTGGCTGCAAATACTTGCAGATGAGAACCTCTACTTTGAACAAAGCTATTGGTCACTGATTAGTGATTTGAATAATGGATTAGAGCAGACGTTTATTGTAATTACATGTCAGAAATGCAAGTCACCAAAAATACGCTGCAGGTCCATTGGCATTCGGTAGATTAGCTCTGTTGCAGGGGCATTATCTAGGTTCCTGATGCAGTACTGCTAGAACATGTTTTGAGAATGATCTGGGGGCTTCTGATGAAACATAGAAAAAGGAGCAGACACAGACATGTTTACCTTTAGGTAGGTGGGAGCAGACATAAATACTGGTAGACAAAAGAGAGCACCTTTTGACTTCTTAATATTACTAGTTTGTACCGTGTTTTGTTTCAAGAAGCAACCATAGGCCACCCATAGACTCACATTCTCACCTACACAGACAGAAAAAATAGCCCACAATGATTCCTGAAATAACTTGAAACTAACAAACGTAATAAGAAATAAACATTTTCTGAAAATCAACTAATGAAATTCAGACATTGCTAAACTAATGAAACTGGCATGGACAAGTCCTTAACTTAACCTTTTGAGGCAATCACTGCAGTCATGCGATTTCTGTAACTCTCAGTGAGATTTATGCACCTGTCCACAGCTATTCTGGCCTACTCCTCATGAGCAAATGAGCACCGGTGTGTGTGATTGGTGTTAAAGTTGTATGCTGACTGTAAAGTGTCCTTGAAAGAGAAAGGCTCTACATAAATGTAATGTTTATTCGTTCAGACTGCATGTTTCAGCTCCTTCCACAGATGTTCAACAGGATTTCGATCGGGGCTCCTAGAATGCCACTTCAGAATAGTACAATGCTTTGTTCTGTGTGTTTTGGGTCATTGTCCTGTCCGAGGACCCATGACCTGCAACTGAGACCAAGCTTTCTGACACCGGGCAGCACATTTGAATGCTCCAGAATGCCTTGATAGTCTTGAGATTTCATTGAACCTTGCACGGATTCAAGACTCCCTGTGCCAGATGCAGCATAACAACCCCAAACCATAACCGAGGCTCCTCCATGTTTCACAGTAGATACAATGTTCGTTTCTTTGTATGCTTCATTTTTGCATTTGTGAACATAGAGCTGATGTGTGACTTGCCAAAAAGCTCTGTCTCATGTGTCCAAAGGACATTCTCTCAGAAGCCTTGTGGCATGTCACTATGCATTTTGGTAAATTCCAGTCTTGCTTTTTTATGATTTGCTTTCAACAGTGGTTTCCTCCTTCCTTCCGTCGTCTTATATTAAGTCCACTTTGGCTAACACAGAGACAAATGGTGCGATCTGACAGTGATATACCTTGACCTTGGAGTTCACCTCTAATCTCTTAAGTTGTTCTGGCCTACCATTGGTTACCATTCTTATCCTTCTCTTCAATTTGTCATAAATTTTCCTCTTGCGGCCACGTCCAAGGAGGTTGGCTACAGTCCCGTAGAGCTTAAACTGCTGAACAGTATGTGCAACTGTAGTAACAGGAACATCAAGCTGCTTGGAGACGGTCTTATAGCTTTCACCTTTAACATATTCATCTATAATTTTTTTCTAATATCCTGAGACAGCTCTCTCCTTAGCTTTCTGTGGTCCACGTTCAGTGTGGTAGACACCATGATACCATACCAGTGGAGTGACTACTTTAAGGACACACCTTAGTTTAACATGTACCTATGGTCAAATTATTTTCAATTTTTTTATTCTGTTGAACCACAATTCAAAATCACTGTTGGTTTTTCTTTCATTAACGGAAGGGTACCAACAATTTTGTTCATGTCTGTATATTTGACTTGTTATAACCTAAACGAGTTTTGTATATTGAATGTCTTATTTAAAAATATTTGGTTTTGAAAATGATTTATTTTATTAGAAGTTTATTAGAAAATCCTTGCAATTGCACTGTGTCGAGATTCCCTGTTGTCCTTTGTTGGATTTCACTTTTCCAGAAAGCTATTGGGGAACTAAGTGAGTAAGAAACTTCATGACGTAACCTGGATTTGACATTTCAGTGAACACAGCTTTACTCTCACTTATCTCTAGGAGATCTCTGCTGGCCCGGTCATTTTATCGGACCAGCTATTAAGGCTTATATAATACTTTGATTTGATCATGGGACCTGACAAATAATTGCACTGGATGCTAGGAAAAACATCAGAGAGAGAGAGAGAGAGAGAGAGAGAGCTATTTAGGCTTGGGATCAAACAGACTTGGAAGAAACTTGGAGAAACTGAGAAAAACAGAAACAAAGCACAGACAGAGAAGACAAATGAAGGTGAAGTGAGAGTGCTATATAACATAGACGGCTTCACTTCAGCTGTGTGATAGAAAGGGAATTTACAATAATCCCAGAAGTTGGAGACAAAGTTTTGAATAAACATCTTCAGCAACAGAATATGAGAGAGAAGAGCTAAGTTTAGTAAAAAAAGATTTCGCCCAAATAGCTGACCTGTATACAAGTCTTCACAAATGTCTCTAAGATTACATTTAATGGAAGAAAAGAAACTAACAGCACTGCTATTGTTGAGATTTATGGGACTAGTTTTGGTAAAAAAAAAAAAAACAAACTACATGGTCGTAGAACTATTTACGAAAATGGTTAATGCCTGTGTTAAATGCAACTTCTTTAATCCCAGTTCTCTTTTTTTAGCCAGGTAATGACGTGATATCTAGAACGACATCTGCAAATCCAAAATGAAGTGTTTATTAAATAGTTGGATTAAGTGGGTTAAGAGTGTAGCACCTAGTCCTTTAAAAAGAAGTCTTTAAATCCTGTTTCTCTGCTATAAACAGGTCAGAGCTTTAGGATCCACAGTACCAAAGCAATGTGTGTAGAGTCATCCTGGAAAGTGCACATGATGGAAATGTTTCGTTATAGGGAAAAAGTGATCAGTCAGTAGAATGTTGCATTGATTTGCAGCGTTGCTTCCTACTAAGGGGAGAAATGGTGGCAAACCAATGCAAGCAAAATGAATAACCCCCCAAAACATAACACAGCCTCTGCTCTTTCCTTTATTTTGTCACACACCTGTACACACATGCTTGTAACTTCACATAGTGTAATATAGCAGTTTTTTCAAATTGTGTAATACCTTTGCCTTTCTCAACTGATCAACTGAGCTGAATATATCCTGTCAAATACAAAATATTTCCGTATATTATTCCTTAAAACATTTCAGGTGCGACCATTAAAAACAACGTTTGCTTGAAGTTTTATTTAATGTAGGGAATGGATATAGGTGGATACAAAATATCAGTTAACCACAATGCAGCACAAATATATATACACACACAC
The DNA here is from genome assembly GCA_025674545.1 of Hassar affinis. Taxonomy (NCBI): domain Eukaryota; kingdom Metazoa; phylum Chordata; class Actinopteri; order Siluriformes; family Doradidae; genus Hassar; species Hassar affinis. The sequence continues at coordinate 8,656,213 of JAOVYV010000035.1, read as the reverse complement.
ACACACATACACACACGCACACACACACAGTCATGTCATGTTATACTTGTGAGGACCTCCCACTGACATAATTTTTAATGCAGCTATTACTGAAAAGACAATTTGGTGCTCTTTTATTACAACAACAAAATATATGTGTATATGTACACAAACAGTCTTGCTCTGCTTGTGAGTGAGGAATTTCCACTGACATAATTATTAAAGCAGCTTCAGAATTACTAAATCAGAATCAGGTTTATTTCGCCAACTATGTTTACACACTCAAGGAACTTGGTTCTGGTGGTTGGTGTTTTTCTAGGTACAGTAATTAAAAAAAGTAGTATACATATAATTTAGGACAATATACAATTTACTAACAATACAAACAATGTACAGACAATATACTGTACATAAGGTGCAGGAGTGTTGTGGTGCAAGCAGTAATATAAACAGTAATGTGCAGCATGTTTGGTAATGAATTGTGGTGTTTATCAGTTATTTTTGAGAGTGATGGCACTAGGAAAGACCCTAAGTAATAAAAATGCATCTTTAAAAATGATAAATTATACATACATACAATACTATGAGGACAAGCAAAATATCCCCACAGGGTCAAAAATATGAGAGTCCTATCCTTATGGGGACAGTTGGTCCTCACAAAGATATAAAAACAATGTACACACACACACACACACACACACACACACAAACAAACACACGCACATATACACACACACACACACACACACACACACACACACACACACACACACACACACACACTCCAGGCTTTCATTCTCACAGTGGGGATCTATGGTGGTTGGGAAGGAAACAAATGCTTCCTGCCTTTAACTGCCTTTAATCTGCTTCTCATTTGCTTTTATTTTACTGCTGTTCCTTTCCCTGTATCCCTCCTTCCGCTCATCTTGCTTCTCGTCTTCGGACCAGGAGTACAGCTTTCCCTAGCCTGAGAGCTGCTGTTGGTAATAACATGTTCTTTATAGAAAATTAGGAATTTGCCCAGCGTTGTGTTTTTTGAGACGTACATAATAAGTACCAGGAAGCATGGAACAACACCAGCTCTGTGTTATGGTCACATTCTGAATAGACGGGCTTGTTTATGCAGGGTGCGTTTATAAGGGTTTGTGTGTATAAAGATAGTAAAGACTAGTTCATGATCCAAAATATCGAGATCTTTAGTCTTCTGTGAATATTAACAGAGTAGTGTTTGTCCAAAACACCCCACGTGGCGTCGGCCCAGCTCTTCACCCTGCGCTTTACAGCCAGTCTGCATGAAGCAAATCACAGTCGACCATAATGAACATCATAAATCTAATTCATTCACCAGGGGAGGCAAAATGGCTTCTCTGCACAGACACACGGAGCTGTTAAAACAACCTGTGTGCCAGCTCATGAACTGGAAGTCTGGGTTGGCTTGTATTTAGATTGTGTGTGTTCGTGTGGCTGGGGGTGGGGGTGCGGGGTGTTGGTGCTTGGGGGTTTGGTTGGGGGTTTACTGCTCCTCAAGATGTGAGCACCAGACTCCAGTAGGCAGCTTGGTGTTACTCTTCACACAAGCTTGTTAGCAAATACAAGCTGAGAGGAACATCAGTGTTCCGGACCCGCACAGTCCATTTTCGTCGTCATTTCTGTAAAGCTTAATAATAATTGTTATGCTGCAACACACAGACCAAACAATAGCAGTGACACTATGTTTGTAATTGCATAAATTACAGCCATTATACAAGCACAAACTGAATGAAATTCTGTTTAGCATCTTACCAGATGTGCACCAGTAGTAAGGTGTACAGTAACAGAAAGGCAAAGTATATAAGTACCTTTATATAGGATCTGTCTCTATACAGCTCCAGTGATGACTATCAGTGTAAATATGAGCCATGTGAAATGTCCAATAGAAAAAATGGTGAGTAGAGTAAGAGAGATAGATGGGAATATACAGAAAAAGTGATGAATATGTACATTTTATATGTAAACAATTAAAAAAATAAAATGAAAAATGTACCAAGGGAGCGACATGGTGGCTCGGTGGGTAGCACCGTCGCCTCACTGCAAGAAGGCCCCGGTTTCGATCCCTGGGTGGGGCGGTCTGGGTCCTTTCTGTGTGGAGTCTGCATGTCCTCCCCGTGTCCGCGTGGGTTTAC
>JAOVYV010000035.1:8619902-8638173 GCA_025674545.1 Hassar affinis | reverse complement strand
CCCACCCGGGGATCGAACCCGGGTCCTTCTTGCTGTGAGGCGACAGCGCTATCCACTGTGCCACCGTGCCGCCCAAACCTGAATGTTATTCCTGTAAAAGGAACATTTATAGAAACTGTTTATGTGGTAATCTGTCTCCAAAAAAAACAGCTTTTTTTATATAGCTGAAAAACAGCCATCTTGTACAACCTGCACCATTTTTTCCTTTAGCACAGGATTTAGGGAAAGTTGGAAGTTATGTGGTTGATAATGACGTAGATCGACTGTGAACTCATTTGTCATTTGTTCATTTTCAGTATCTACTTTATCCTGTGGTGGATCCAGACCCTTTGGAGAATTGCTAAGGGATGGGATGCTACAGCTTTGGAAGCAGTGAAAATATGGTCCTGTATAAAAGAACTTCCATTATTTGTTAGCTATATTAGTCTTGTAGCACCGGTATAACACTAAAGAAATGAATGTCGGACAATTAACATGTCTAGCCTGAATGATTAAAATGGTATAAGTAGAAAATTATGTAAAGCTGATATTTGGCCAAGTTGTTTCTCTTAATATCCATGGCAGTGTTTCAGATCAGTGCTATTTTGTTTCTTGGTGAGCTCATGTCCTGGGAGATTTGGTGTACAAATCTACTGTATACAGCCATGAAGTCAGCATGTTTCCAGAAATACTCCAGGAAAAGAGAGAGAGACAGAAAGAGAGAGAGAGGGCCTGTCTGGGGGTAGCTTTTCTCATTGCTGTCTTTTTCCTTGTTTTTCTTTATTCCCTTTTTTTGTAATAAGCCACATCTGGCCTCAGCTGTTGCATTTTCGGGTATATTTAGCCACATCGCTATCCTTTGCCAGGAACCTCCATTGGGGAGAAAAATATCTTTTTCCCTTCGACTATTTCACTACCCCCACCAGCCCAAAGTGAGCATTGTAACCGCTACCTAATCAAACCCATTCCCTATCATGGCGCAGCGCCCAGCTGATTCCAATCTTCTTCGCTCACTCCACTATAGTGAGTGACAGCTGTTCCTGTTGGCCGCGTGTCTTTCTTCATGCACCTGAGCAGCAGTCATCTGTGCAGACTCACGTTAATGTAAGAAAGCTAAAGCTTTGTAGTGTTCACCCCAAAGCTTTGAGTTTTTGAGTTACGGCTCAGTCTCTGACCCTTCTGACTCTACAGGTCATGCAGAAGTGAGCTGGGGTGCAATAAAAGGTTAAAGGACTAATAAATTTGCTTATGCCTGTTTCTTATTGGTGAGTTTATTATTCTGCAAATAAACCGTCCCAGAGCAACAGTTTAACGCCCATTTGGTCACACTGAGGCTGTGGAAAGTGGCTGATTTCAGCTGAGATAAAAAAAAGGCATGGCATGAGAACGTAATTTCTCACGTAAGTGTGTGTTTGTGTGTTTTCTAAATTATCTGAGATTGTGCTGGGAAATGGACAGCGGCCCACTGGCATGCATGATTTACACACTCCATGTGTGAATTAGTGATGAGAAGAATAAGATGAATATGAGAGACCCTCTGGAGATCAGTGTCCTCAATTAGAGTCCTCAACCTATTTTCTCTCTTTTGCTCTTAGTCTCTTGCTCACTGACTCGCTCATTTCACTTTATCTTTCTTAATGAGAGGTTAGAGCTGGTGTACACTGAAGTAACAGAAAAACTGGTACTGGAGCCTATGCAAAATACATAGCTATGTATGTCATTGGTTGCATCTGCCAGCGCGTATATAAAGAGACAGACATGTATGGAAGCTTCTAGAGTTTTTTCTACCATGAAAATGAAGTTATCACAATTTTTAATGGTTTTATGGTTGGAGCTTGTGAGATGGTTCATAGCATTTCAGAGGTAGAGGCAAAGTTACAGTGACTAGAAGAATTCCAGCTTACGAAAGCAGTGTGGCTGTAAAAAGTAACAAGTAACAAGTAACATCAGAATTCAAAGTTGGGGCCTCAACAAACATCAGCTTGAGGACTGTGCAGCGGTCCCTCCAAGATCCCATGGGGAACCTATTAAGTGTTAACTGGTATACCAGTTTTTCTGGTACTTCAGTGCAGGTTATGCAGCTGATTGATGTTTGATACTTGATTGCAAGTTAACCTACTGTGATTCTAAAGGAAGCATGATTTGTAAGTTAATTTGCGATTGCTTCATGACAAGGTTGTAGCACTTCTGAATATTAGCACTTAGGAACGCACTGATCCTGTTTCCCATTTTCAAAATCAGATGATGCTGACTCAGCTCCGTAGTCCCTGGTTTGATTCTGAGTTCGGGTTACTGACTCTCCGCACAAGTTTTCCACATGGATTTCTTTCACAAGTTATCCACATGGATTTCTCTAGTTTTGTCCAAACTTCCAAAAATAAGAATGTAAGCAGATTGACTATGATAAATTGCCCTTTTAAATATGTATGTGTGTTCACCATAGTCTTTGTGGGGGGCCAAATGTCCCCAGAGGGATAGAAATATATATTTATTTATTTATTTATTTATTAAATTAAACGAACCAAGAAGTTTCCTTTTCATTATTGATGTTAAGTTTAGGTTTAGGGTTAGCATTAATTAGCTGCAGTAAGAATTGCAGTAAGAAAGTGGCACAGGTATAACAGGACAAACGTGTGTGTATGTTTATTCTGCCCAGGATTAAGCAGTTAATGAAGATGAATGATTGAAGAATTGCTTTATTCCTATCCATCTATCCTGGACCTCGTCATACTAAGCATACACATACACAAGTCTCTTATTGGAGTGTAACGGACGCTTACTGTGTGACAATTTGTGATTGGATCATAGTTATGCCCATGTAGCTTTTTTCTAACATTTGGTAGATGGAATATTTTCTCATTATGTGTGTCTTCCTCTTTGGGAGTCCTTGTAAATGTCAGTGTAATTTGCTTGTTCTGTGAGGCATCATTGTGTCTGTATGATTCTTCACCCAGCTGCTGTATTTTTGTTGCAGCATACATCTTGGACGCATTGCACGAATTATTCTGCTTAATGTCTTTTTTGTGTCTTGTTTTTACTGTGTTTGTAAGCCTACTCTGCACTTCATGGATAGACTGCTTTTAGTTTCTCTGTTCCTCTGACATTGTGTCCCCAGTTTACACTTTACACTATACACAGCGCAATTTGAGTTCAAATTCTGAAAGAAGACTCACATCCAGACTGGTCTTTGTGTGTATGGTGTATGTAAAGAAGAAAAAGATCTTGCTTTAATTAGGAGGAGGCATGTGGGGGGAGAAAAACAAGCTGATGAATGGCTTCAGTGTCAGTGGCTGGCTGTTGATCTCTCAATATAGAATCTTACTCAGCAGTTACTGTATGAGTTCAGTACTGTGACTTCTGCATCATCATGTGGACCATACTCCTTTAAATTTATTTTAGCTTGATTTGTTTTGACACTTTATCTAGTAATGGGGACGAGATCACCTATATCCCATCTGAGTCAAGACCAAGACCTTAAAGTCTGACTTTGGGAGAATTTGGGGATTTTGGGATGGTCAAATCCAAGTCAAGATCAAGTCTGTGAAGGAGTTGAGACTGAGACTTATTAAAAAAAGCGTTAATTGAATCGTGGTACATTTTTCCTCCTAGGTGAGAACACAATTTGCACCAAAACAACCAGTAGACTTTAAAATATTGACCCTAAACTATTAGTAATATTGGTACATTGGCTCAACTATAATATTTACATATATTTAGATATAGATATATATAGATTGTTGATTTTTAACATCATTTCTGCATCAGTAGCCATACATGACAAGCACAAGTATTTTCTTCATCAGTACACAAGAAGTTCAACTTTCAGACACAGTCAAGGGGCAGTTTTTGTATCTCCAGTTCACCTTGCCTGCATGTCTTTGGATTGCCAGAGGAAACCAGAGTACCCAGAGTAAACCCATAAATGCCCCAGACCACTTCTCTCCTGGGATTGATCCCAGGAACTTCTAGATAGATATAGATATAAATGTAGTACTATATTGTTTTCTAATGAAATTACATTTGCATGACCTACAGACATTTTTGTATGTACAGTATACGTGTCTTGAAATGAATTCTTTATAAAAAGTTAAAATTTTTATGACCTGTTCTGAGTATCTTAAGTAGCCTCAGTACCTCAGTATCTTAAGTAGATTAGTATTATAATTAGAATAAAAACCTGATCCAACGTACACAAAGCTTGATGGTGCATTCACATTACCTAAATATTTATTGCAAACTAGAAAAAGAAATTCTGTTTCTGGGGTGTGTAAATTGTTTAGCACTATATCTCAAATATTCAACTTGATAAACAGAACTACAGGCTGACATGTGAGGCAAAATGAGGATTTATATGCATTTTGACAGCAAAGATGCCTAACTAAACACATGCATTGCTTCTGTTGAAACAAACTGGGATTAAAGACTTTTCAATGCTTTAAAAAACTAGGTCATTTAAACTGTTGTAATTTGTTATTTTCTGTTGGTAGAAACACAGTTAGGCAGTGCAAATCAACAGTCCTGCTAAAGGTCATTGGGTGTATTTTTACATAATGAGGTACAACAATACCTAATTAGGTCATCTTTAAAAAGCTCCTCATCCAGAGTTTAGGTCACCGCAGGGAAAACGCCGGCGCTTAGTCTGCATGTCTGCTGAGAATCGCATCTGATCTTACTATAAATGCCAACAAGATGTTATGCAATGCTCTATGAATGAGAGTTTTGTCAAGCGAATTATTTGGATGAATAACATCATCATTATCAATAACATTATATTCAATTATTTCTTTAAAGTCCAGTTCTGTATGGCATGGTTTATGGTGTATTCCGTTTGACCGGGTCCCAGTTGGAAATTTTAACTAGAAAGCCCCCATGAAGGCAGATTTCTGACTCGGCAAGTGAGGAGAATATACTGTTTACTAACAGTATATATTGAGTATGTACTGTATATACTGTGTAGTAATAGACTGTTTATTAGCAGTTCTGTCTTGTTTGTGTCTCATTAAATCAGTCATAATCTATAACCAGTTTCTATCTGTGAACATGTTGCTATGTTGTTTGTATATCCAATATCCTGCATAATGCATTGCTATCAACTGGTAAAAGTGCCAACAATAGCTAACAACTCGGGTCAGCTTGGGTGTGACATCATTCTTGTGACTTTCAAGGTAAATGCGATCCAACATTAGCATATGAGCTCAGATTAAACCACCTCTAAACATCAAGGCCCTTAATCTTTGCCTGCACAGCTCAGTTGAATGTCTTAGAAAGTTTAGTTGAATGAAAGTTTATGGAAAAGAATTTATAAATGTTACATGCATTGTAGAGCCATACAGAGTCATTTCTCAAAACTGACCATGAATGGAAATTAAAACTTAAATTAAACTGTACAAATGGAAAAATAAAACTTACAAACTCACGAACAATAGCATAAATATATAAAACCTTATATTAATGAAAAGGCTGAATCTTCCAGTCACCAGTAATTCTCAGATCCAAGCATGTGACCAAGCAATGATGATGGTGCAGCAATTCAGTTATCTCATGAAACTAATTAAGACTGAAAGTCATGTTCTTGTTACAAATGTGTATATTGGGGGATCTAATGATAAGTCAGAATCACTTCAAATAATCTCAGTCAGCTTCAACGACTGTGATAAGGTGATTGTGTAATGCTTATGAACTCAGCTGCCAGCTACTGAATAAGGACAGTTCTTAGTGTTCACAGTTGTCATTGCTTTTATGTTCTACTGTTTTCACAAATCAGTAAGCAATATCACAATTGAGGGCATGCTGTTATACTGAATGGATTTGGACGAGTGCAGTACTGCTTTTATTTACTCATTTATTGGTATGGAGAGGAATTCATGCCAAATTGTAAAGCAGTCACCACAGTGCCAAAATGTGAAATGCATTGTACAGTGTATTGTTTTTCCATAGTGACATGCAGATTATGTGCCGAAATGAAAAACTGCTATTTTGTTGCTTTTCACATTGTTTGTCCTCTTTCCTAGAAAACAATAAACAATGCTGACATGCTGAATTCGTGTCACAATTGAATACACCTCAAAATGTACTCATGGCACAACTGTACTGCTTTCCACCACTTCAAACATAAATGCCTCACTGAAATGCCATGCACATGACATTACGTTTAACCACTGACATATTGAAAACATGCCAAAATGAAAAGTATTCAAAAGATCCATTGCGATTGTTGATTTAATGCCGGTTGATCTCTTAACAGAAAAACAACGTGTGGATTTGCTTTCAGAGAATGAAATGCTGAATGACAGAATTGAACACAAACCACTTTAAAATGCAGTCAGCTTAACTGCATTGTATTCCTCTGTGTGGCTGTGAACGTGCCAAAACAAAATGCGACGATCGTGATTGTATTTCGACAAGGAGCAGTGCGGTATTTGTGCCACAATGGAATGTAATCCCTGTCCAATCAGAATCCTCTTCTGATTTTGGGGCGTGGCTGAGAAACCAATCTGTACCTTGATCCAGAGAAAGTGTCTCTTCAGTGCAAAGTTTGTTTCAATCTAAGATAGATAATGATTCTTAATGTAGCCTAATGATCAGTTAGTAGAACAGAACTAACGGTCGTATAAGTAATGCTTTATAATGTGTGGTGTATGTGTATATCCTCAGGCTGGATGCTCAGTCACTCGTGTAAAGGGTGAGCTGACGCTTTAGGTGAAACTCTTAAACTAGGCCAGGCTCAGTGGGTCACACTTTTACACTTTTATGCACGCTACTTCGTACACACATGAAATATATTTAAATCTTAAATCGAGGGAAAACATACAGAGCCTCTAAGGGGTCATAGTTGAAAAAAAAGCAATGACATTGAGTTCCCTCGCGAATGTTTTGCATTCCCTAGCGAAAATAAAAAGCATTTTCCATTCACCACTGATCAGTCACACAGAAGCAGCATATCTGTGACATCATGTTAAATGATTTGCCTTTTTCAATTTTATTTCTTTTGATGCACATCCTGTCTCTGCACTTTGATTCAAAACAATATTACGCCTTACGGTCTACTTTACGGCCCTGCCCTTTCTTTCCACATAGAGAAAACTTCAGATCTCTGTATTAGTATTGAAGACTGCAACTGCTAAAAGCAAAAATAATACAGAGTTCTGAACCTTTAAATGATTTTAGCATAGAAAAAACTTGTGCATGCATGTTTGTATTTTGTGTGTTTGTATGTTTGTATTTCATGTTTGGAGTTTGTATTTTTCTATTTTTATTTATATGTTTTCAAAACCTGAACTAACTCTTTCAGTTGAAATATTTCATCAAATCGCTTCCCTCATCATCAGTTGGCCGCTTTGGGAGCACGTCTCTGGGTCGAGGTTCAAAGAGAGAAAGCGTATGCTCCTATTATTAAAAGGTTCAGATCTCGGTATTATTATTGCTTTTAGCAGTTGCAGTCCTGAAATCAATAATGATACAGAGATCTGAACCTTTCTGCATGCACAGATAAAGGGCAGGACGGTTAGGTAGACTAATATTGTTTTACAACTTAAAAAAAAAATCATTTAATGTATTAACAATGTTTTATCAACAGTCAGATTTCCGTCAGTGTGCTTACCGCGTAAATGTGGGCGAGACGCATTTCAGTAATCTGATTGGTCGCCACTCAGTTCAGATGTACATCGTTCGGCCAGAATCAAAGTGCAGAGACAGGATGTGTATCAAAGGAATTCAAATTGAAAAAGGCAAATCATTTAACATGATATCACAGATACGCTGCTTCCGTGTCACCAGTCAGTGGCAAATGTAAAACGTGTATTTTTTGTGTGGGACTGCAAAGCATTTGCGAGGGAACTCAATGTCATTGGCTTTTTTTTTCAACCATGACCCCTTGGGGCTTCGTAAAAACCAATATCAGCATACATTAGTTGTTTTGTATCGTTTCACTGGCTTTCTGATTAGTGCAGACTGATAACACAAACTTTTGTATACTAATCATGCTAAATGATAACTAGTCTGCCTTCTCAAAATGTATTTACATATATTTTACATACCTTATATACAGCTTTGGGCTACACATATGCATATATGATGTGCTCCGTTGTATAGTTCATTGTGAATGTTTACATAAGCCTGTGTTTCTGTTTGGATAAAGTACCATAAAAGCTTTTTTTAAAAGGAAAGTACACCACAGTGCTGATAAATTCTCCGTTCTGATCGGTCAGAAGATATTGATTCTTTTTCTTTAGCAGTCAGCTCAGCCAGACAGTTGATACTGATATGCTCATTCTTTCATGTTATCATTTCTACACTATAGCAACAGCTAATTCATGTACAGTGGATGCTATTTATGGTGAAGGTTTCTCTAAAGAGATATTTATTTAACATTTATGGAAAGAGTTACTATTTTCAGTGCTTTGTTTCAGTGGGTTTTCCACCATGGGAGAGTCTTCAGGATAAAGGAATTTGTGAATTTTGCCTCCTTGTTAAGAAGCTATGCTTTTTTGTCTTATTAACTATAAAAGACAAAAATATAGATACACTAATGTATCATATAAGCTGAAATATCAGCTGCTCTAGTAGAAGCCATGTCACACCACCATTGGTGACTGTTTTCATAACAGCACTCCTTGTCATGTTTCATTCCATAGATATTCGAGTACACAGGTGTTATGATTACTGTATACAGGGAAGCATTTCCAGCACATGTTCATGTTTCCTGAGTAACAGCACTGAAATGCACTTGGAATTTGGCAATGTTCAACATTCGAGCAAAGAAACCTCCTGAAGAAGAGTTGTGGTTGCTGTTCAGTTTGAATGGATATGAACTTATTTTATCTCTTCAAATAAATAGAGCAATAGAAGAGATTCAGCCCACATGCAGTCTTTCCAAGGTGACACGTGGGGCTTCTGTGTATTACTGCACAGACGGGTTTGTGTACACTAAACTGGAATTAGAATCTCAGGTGTGTATACTAAGCAACGATGACACCACTGCAGCATATTACTCAGGACATGCTACAGTATTTACAAAACAGGAACGGTTAGTGTTTTTTTAATGAGAAACACATCACAGACCTGGCTTCATAAGCTACCTGCTGGAGGGCAATAAATTGTCTTTTATCTTGTACATGGCATTTTCTGTTGGGTGTAGGTGTTAATGCTTTATAATATCAACACCACACACAATCATACACAATCCATGCAAGGATCTTTCATTGTCATTGTTATTCATGCAGCAACTTGATGGTATGCAGTACTCATACCTAAATACAATACTAACCTTAATCCCAGTAACCATTAACGACTCAGTATGAAAATACTTTGCCTCTTTTGGTCCATCCATCCATCCATCCATCTATCCATCCATCCATCCATCTATCTTAAATACAAGCTGCATTTAAAAGAATAACTATGCTGTAAGGAATGGAGCTGTAAGATGTGGAGATGTTACCTGCTCCACCACTCTGCCTCCAGAGACACGTTACATTGTAAGATATGCTATACACCAAACAACCAAATAATTGACAATCCAATGGGTTGGTATATTGGGCTAATATTATAATGGGCTAATATTTCGAAAAGTTTCTGCAGGTATAGACAATATGCTAGTGTATAGAGTTCCCTGCAGCTAGTGAGGGTAGAACATAAACATATTAAAGGCGCATGACTGTGTCTTAATGATCTCCTTTCTGAAGTGTCTGCGTAACTTGTCTGGGTTTGCGTCAGCAAAAATCCCATGTGGTTCTCTCTGTTGCTTCTGTGTATGGGAATCCAAGTCTGATCTTGTATTTGTGCTTTGCATTTTGTGTGTGTGTGTGTGTGTGTGTGTGTGTGTGTCATACACACTGTAATCCTGTGTCTCCCAGCAGGAAAGTAACTCATAAAACAGGGCTATTAAAACTCTTAATCCCCCAGAGGAACTCCTGATAATTAGTACCAGCTTGCTCCCCTCTCTCTTTCTCTCTCTCTCTCTCTCTCTCCCTCTCTCTCTCTCTCTCTCTCTCTGTCTATCTGCCTCTCTCTCTCTGTGTGTCTCTCTCTCTCTTGCACCCTCCCTCTCTCTCTCTCTCTCTCTCTCTCTCACACTCACTCTCTCTCTCTCTCTCTCTCTCTCTCTCTCTCTCTCTCTCTCTCTCTCTTCAGATGTTGAAATGATGGAAATAGTGATTATGTGTATGTTGAAAAGGCCAAGCTACTAACCCTCTCAGTGTCATGTGGTATAAACGCAGTAATAGTATATTGGTGTGTGTGTGTGTGTGTGTGTGTGTGTGTGTGTGTGTGCGTGTGCTGGTGCGTGTGAGTGTATACGATGGTGCAGCAGAAAGAGCAAAGAAGCAGACGAATCTCTTTGCAGTTGCTATGGCAATGTAGCGCAAAGGCTTGAAGACTCTCATTGATATTCGTCCCTAAAGACATTGGGTGTTTATGTGGCAGATTAGTTAGGATGCCTCCCTCCCTGTCTCTCTCTTTCTTTCTCTCTGTCTTATATCTTTCTGTCTTTCAGGAGCTGGGATATGTGTCCCCTTTTGCTGCATGGCTGCATCAAAGAGACACTCTGATTGATTTCTTCAATCCTAATTCTAATCATTAGGCTACATAGAAAATCGGTTATGTCAATGTACTCCTTTACAGACAGGACTGATGGGAAATGTAATAGAAAAAATAATATTTTATATGTTAACTTTTGAATCCAACATTTTGATGTTTTTCTGCTCAGCTGTTTCTTATGGAAACTAAAGACAAACTGCCAATTTATGTCATGCAGCTTGTATGAATCACTATATACTTGTGTTTTAGCAGAAGATGTGACATCAGTTGTGGAAGTAGTTTCACAGATCTGGCTACTTTTACCATGTAGCTTGTAACTTTATCTGTTTACGCTTTAGTATCAGTTCCACTTCTCTCTGCATCATATTTTGGTCAGTAAAGCATAGCATTTTCTATGGTTTCTTCTTGATCATAAAATTCATACCTTCCTGTATTATGCATTGTACATGAACAAAATCTAGAGGTCCTGCATTCACCTGTAGGCTGCAGTTCAATTATATGTGTATAGGATTGTAGGTATTTTAGAAATGCAGAGGCACCCTTCTCTGAATTGAAGGATGCGGTCCTTGGTCGACTTCGAGGGATGTTAGACATCACAACATGCCGTGATTTGATGACAATCCGAGGATGTAGCATCCTAAAAATGCAGTTCTTAAGGAACCCTTTCTTGAATTTGAGAAACAGGGATTATATTCCCTGGACAGTTTAGTGTATTATTACCCATGGTGCCCTCTAAATCTAGTGTACAGTGAACAATGGGGGCAGTCATGGTCTTGTGGTTAGGGAGTCTGCCCTGTGATGGGAAGGTCCCAGGTTTGATTCTCATGACTGACAGGATTTGGCTGAAGTGCCCTTGAGCAAGGCACCTAACCCCCATTGGCTCCCTGGGAGCTGTGGCTAGGGCTGCCCACCTTAAATGCAGAGGTTCAATTTCACAGCGTTCTTTTGATAGCTAGCTAAATGTCTGTTCATCGTTTTCAATCCAGCTTCATCTGACTAGGTACCAGTTGCCGAAACATGTGCCGAGCTGGTCAAGCTGATAGACCATTTTGCTAGCTGGTAGAAAGGAAATACTTCTACAAACACAACTCAACAAGCTTAGACAAATTGTTCTTAAGACACTAACACAACATGACAGTAAAGCCATTCGTAAATCTAATCTAAAGATTTATTGATCAAGTAACAGGATGTTGAAAAACAACTTAGCAGCTGGGAAAGCTGGTCTACCAGTTTGACCACCAGTTTGTTTTGATATCTGATAACTGGTCAGAACATGCTGGATTTTTCATTGAGCTCACTCATTTGTCCTTTGTTGTATAACATGCTTTCCAGGAATGACATAAATGTTATTCTTGTATAAAGCAGATTTAACGTGTATTTAGAGTATCTCAACCAGATTATGTATTGTCTTCAATCAGATAATGGGACATCAAACGCTGCAACATCTCCATCCCATTTATTCCACCATGTGCCACCAGTTGGTTTGAATTACCAGCAAGATACGTCACTCAACCTGCTTAGTTAGTATCCACAGATTCACTGGATTTCCTACAGATAGCTAAGGAACTCCTGCTGTTCTGGAAAACAATGGATCTTCAAGGCTTTCTGAAGTTTTCCAGAGTATCTAGAAGCACGTCTGAAGCATTAGCCAAAAAGGATGGAAGAAGGATGGAAGTTTCGCATTGGATTGTGGATTGTTCTTTCCATAAAAAAGGTCCTTGTTGAGCAAAAAATGGTAGATTGTAGGAATGAGTGGTTATGTGCTTGCCGGGAAAGATGAGTTTAGTTCCACTCCAGCACCAATGCTTATTCCGGCCAACAAGTATGTGTGTACATGTTTGTGTGTGGTAAAAAAAGCTATTTTCTCTTCCTGCAGTAATCAGAAAATTACGGATGGTGGAGTGTTCTGGGCATGTAAACATGGTTTCAGGGCAATACGTTGGTGTGTGGGTGTCTTTTATGTTTCAGTGTAATATGAGTGTTTTGTGAAGCGTAAGAACATGAAGACTTCCTGTTTGTTGCAGTTGTATAACTGGATGTTCGTTGGTGTAGAGCAGATCTTGTCTGCACAGCACTGACCAGTTCTGTGTGTGTGTGTGAGCGTGTGCTCCAGGCGCTCTACCAGGTTAGTGTGTAAATGTGTGCCGACTGAAAAGTGCTGATGACTTGATCTGATTGTGTCGTCCTCTTGCGGTTTGTGGGATGTTACATTAAAGGCATTCTGTCACTACACGTTCAGAGTGAACTCTTTAACATGATGCGCATCACAATGCAGCACAATGCTGTACCTCTGCCTCTCATGGATAAACACGTGGATTATTAACTACATCAATTTTGCTCTATCTGTAAAATGAGACTGTGCTTCCAGGAGCTGAAGTGGAGTCTTATTGGATTTAGGTTGAGATGTATTGGGTTCACACTTGCAAGCCTAAGTGCTCGATTTCTAATTACTGCTTAAATCTGACCATTAGGTATGTTGTTCATTAGAGATAAACTGATAAGAACTTTGGACGAATCAATAAAGTAAGGCAATTTTATTTAGAAATATCCCGATTTTTTCTTTTCCTATATCTAGAATTTCTCTGGGCTGAACGACACTCCACCTGGCACAGTTATCCACCTATCCACAATGGTGGGCTGATGAACAACGTTGACCTTGTATTTGCATTAGGTATATAGGAGGTTATACAAGACTCATGGAAAACTACTCAAGCTACTCAAGCCACATGCATACCTTTTATACATCTCTAGAATCTAACGCTGCATCCGGTAGGGGGGCAAGCCAAAATACCTCCTTTATCCACTTCTTCTTTAATTACTTGTGATTTTTCTATAGTCAGAGATGGCAGGAGTTGAGTTGAAAAAAAAAAAACCCCAGAAAAAAACATGTATGGTATATTAGTGGGTGTTTGTTGCAATGGGTGTTTCCAAACGAACCAGCGTAGGTGGTTTTACCCATCCAATCACCCTAACCCAAACCCATAACTCAAACCCTTGCCTCTTACTCCAATTGAAAACTGCCCGATTTTACTCTTAGCAAATCAGACACAAGGGTTGAAAACCGCCTACTCTTATTGACTTGAATGGGTTGTAAACCACCCATTCTGGTTGGGGAAACACCCATTGTGCTCTGTAGAGCCCTATATGTGGATACTCCTGGCAGCCATCATGCTTATACAGAGTTAAAAGACTTCAATTCAAGTATAACCGCAGATTTGGATGTGCAATCATGTGAAGTCAACAAAATGGCTTAGAGTAGCTTAAGTGTCTGACAATCCAAGACCAAATCAGAGTGCTTTAGGTTTGAGTAGATGGTCAGTGTTTTAGACTGTGTGTATCTGTATATTAAGATGAGGCCTCTGGCATCATCGTAAGACAGTGGTGGATCAATTGGGTTACTGATCAGAAAGTTTGAGGTTCAGATCCCAGCATGGCATGGTAGCATGCTCACTGCACTGCTGGGTCTCATGACAAGAAAAAAAGAAGAGAATAAAAGATGGCTGGATTATCGCTAGGACAGAGAGGGTGGCTAGAAAAAAAAGAGCTCTGGATCAAAAGTCAGATCTCATTGCTCATCTCATATTCAGCAGAGGAATATCCATTTTGGTTTAACAGCTTTGTTATTTCATATGCGTTCATGTGTGTTCAATCTCTTGCTGATATTAACATGTGTGAAGAAGCAGTATAATGAGACTGGGTTCATCAGGGTGATCAGTCTATTACAAGATTAGGTCATGCTAGTTAGTCTGACCCCAGTGCCCAGATCAGACATTTGAGAAATCACTTAAGATGTTGAGAAACCTTGACCCCAAGAAGGGTCAGACATGTGTCATTTTTCTCCATCCAGATGGGAGTAACTGCAGTGCAGCAGGTGGAATTTGTCAGGATGTCAGTAAGAAAAAAGAATTTCTTGGATACTATTCTTGGAGTTATCACTGGTTCATATTTTAGTTGTATAATGCTGCTTAGTGAGCTGAGAGGAGAGCAATCAGTCATTCTGTCAGTCACTCAGTGGGGAAAAAGCCTCTTCTAAATGGGGTCCATTCGGTAGCCAGACCACCTCTCTGAGCAAGATTTTATAGTCAGCCGTCATGGAATTTTATCAAAAGCAGACCTGCACCAATCAATATTTACCAGCCTGGAACTGAAAATAGAAAATAGCTATTGCTTAAAAACAGGTCAAGCTTTCTTTTGACATTATTTAGGTCAATATTTAGGTCATTTAGGTAAGTTTTATACAAATAAAAACAACATTTCTCCATTTTTGCTGTAAATTTGTTCTCTAAATGTTGTCAGAACATTTTAAAATGAACTATTATTAATTTATTATCTTTATTTTCAGAACACTGCAAGGATACCATTTTAGTAAATTTTCAACCTAACGTTCTTTTAGGAAAATTACTGAACTTTCTGCTAAAATTCTCTGCTTGCTGGGATCCTGGCCTCAGGGCGGTGAGTGGCAGAAAAACAGTTAGCGTTATGCAGCCTGATCAAAGCAGCCCTATCTTTGAGCACTGGCTGATCGATTTTTCTCTACCCTGCCCTGGCACACCTTTGACGCTCTGTCCATCTGTTGCCCTGGAAATGAGGCAAGAGCTTAGACAGTTGCTGTGCCCTTCGGATGGGTTTAACTTGCTGAAGGCAACAGGGCTAATGGCTAATCAGTCCTACTTACCCATATATGCCATGAATGCTAGATGTGGTATTTACTGCTCAGTTCTAGCTCCTGGATTTGTATTGATGGAATCATGCACTGCGTTGCACTTTCACTGGTAGCGACAAATTAGCTTTGTGTATATTAATCCACAACACAGAGGTGTTCTTACAGCTCATAGTATTGAAAAAGGACTTACAGCAGCACCTGTATGTAAGCTCTTTCTTAGGCTTTATTCCAGACACCATACAAGATTATCATGTTCTCAGGCAGTCTGTTGCTTATTGGCTGGGTACACAGTATAGTTTACTGCTGTATAATCCAGGTGGTAATCCATTAAGTGTGTTTTAAAGTTATGGGAGATATTCTCAAGATGGGTTACAGAAAACTCCCAAATAAAAGTTTCAGATAATCATGGTGATTTCGGTAAAATTAACTAAATTTATTCCATATAGGAAGCAGTTTCTGTTATAAACTTCTCTCTCTACAATTCAGTGTTCCATTGATAATATATAAAGGATGTTTATAGGACATTTCTGTAACACTGATCACTGAGCAGATATTGCACAGAATTATGGTCTCAGAAGCACACACACACACACACACACACACACACACACACACACACACACATACAGACTCGAAATGTTAACAGACTGCGGGTTTGGGGGTACTCATGCTAGCGGATGTGGACTCTGAGGTGCTCTAACATACAGCATAGAGGGTGTGGTGAGAACTTATTTTGAGCTTGCAAGCATCTGCCTCCTAACACAGACATGCTGAACTAATCATTTCTTACAGTTAGAGGTTAGAGTTTCACATTTATTACCTAAAGATAACTTTCCACTCTATAACATTTGATCTATTTTTTTTATAAAATAATAGCATAATAGGTTTTATTCAGAGAGGCTCATAGGACAGTATGAAGGGTGTGTTACATGTGTTGAGACAGTAGCTCTCAGTGTAGGACAACTGGGAGCCCTTACTATTGAGTAAAGTAAATGATGTCTGAGGATTTACACAAATTCTAGGAAGGAACCTTGAAAGAAACTTCCCAATTCATGACCTAAGCTTAATCCTTGTACCTCATCATTCATGTTTTAGTATCTTTTTAAACATTACCCTGGATGACACACACAGAAACATGGAGAACATGCAAAACTCCTCAATGAGAATAACCCGAGATCAGGATTGATTCAGGGACCTTGCAGATGTGAAGAATCCCAACTAGACCTGGTTCAAATTCTGATCACATTTGGATCAGTATTAGTCTCTAAATGTGAGTAACCTTGTATACCAGTAATGGTTGGTTTGTTAGACTGTGGCTTTTCTTTTCCTTTAATGTATGTTTAAAGTAATTCTTCAGTTATTCTTGACAAACTGCCATGTATACCGACTGAAATATGTCTTGAAATATCATTTGGGAGCAGTTCAACTTATTACTTCTGAATAGTATCAGTTACAGTAAAGTGCAAAAGGGCACTCTATCGATTTTAGGTACAACTTTTGTTATTGATGTTTTTTTTTTTTAGTTCTGTATTATTGATTAACGAAAGCAACACATTATATAACAGACCAAGACAAAAAACCTAATACTGCTGGGTTTCGCATGCAAAAAAAGTGTGATGGTCAAAATCTGCAGAAGAGCTTTGGCAGATTCTCTAAGATGCTCAGTAAAACGTAAAAGCTAATTTCATTATAAAACTGCACACGTTGTACCTGGGAACGTGACAGTCAAAGTCTTCAGAAGTCTCCAATACTGCGTATCATTGTGTGTAGTTGTATCTATGCTTTGAGAAAACTATACTATGTATGTGAACACCAGTGAAGTGATTTTAAATCTATTTGAGAAGGAAGTGGAAAAGTATGATACACACATACTTTTGTTAAGGCATGTGTGAGTGTTCCCTCCTCTGGTCTTTTTCTCCTTCGCTTCCTTCCCCAGTCATTGTGTTTCCCTTAGCAGTCCTGACTCAGGGTGCTGAGAAAAATCAATAAAGGGTGAGCATTCTGGGGAGGAGAAGTGTAACCCTGGATGCCTGGAACAGATGGACATGGCTATGAAAGTGTGACAACTGAACCACTTTACACATTGCTGCAGACACAGAGCTACTGCACCCAGGGGCGCTTGGCTTTGCGTGATTAATAAAACAAAGCTGGACATCTGGGATGCAAAATACATATGTGACAATTTAATAGAATTATACTGTCCAATAATGTATATCTAAGCGTATTTATGCATATTTCTGTAAAGCTAATGTCTAAATTGCTTGTACTTGTTTTTCATCTTAAAATAGAATACTTAAATGTAACCAATATTTATTTCTAAATATATAAATATAAATATTTCCTCCTCGAAGCAACATTATTTCAACATCCGCTGAAATATTTTCTCTTCCATGTTGAAATACTATATTGTACTGTATAATACATTGATAATATATAGCAAATACTTGATATGATACATTATACTACCTACCTCTGTATGACAGAGTATGCCGCCTAGTCACGACACCTCCTGTATGGTTCCTGATGAAGAGGTTTAGTATATATTAGCTGTGAATTTCTATTCTGACCAGGATTGATTAATGCTCTATAAGAGCAGCAAGTAATACAAGTAATAGGTTTATAGTTAATTCTAATACATTCTAATACATTATTGTGCATAGTGCCAGCTCAGTCACTGGGACTCTTACTGCATCCATGATCAAGTTGATATGATAAACTTCTGGTTGCTTGACAAACTGGCATTACCTTATTTTTTAATCCTATTCAAATAAGAGAACAGCAGATCCTAGTGAGGCAAAGACTGTGATAACAGGATAACAGAAATTTTTCCCCCACATGTACACTATATTACCAAAAGTATTCACTTGTCTGCCTTCACACACACATGAATTTGAGCGACGTCCCATTCTTCATCCATTTCGGATATGGGATATAAGATTTGCTTCCTGAGAAAATTGGCCCTTAGTGTTTGAATACGAGTGTGAATGTGTGTGTGTATGAGCCCTACGATGGATTGGCACTCTGTCTAGGGTTGGTTCCTGCCCTTGCACTCAGAGTTGCCGGCTGGGCACCGGCTCCCCCGTGACCCCGTAACTG
>JAOVYV010000035.1:8588705-8598711 GCA_025674545.1 Hassar affinis | reverse complement strand
CCTCTTTTGAACTCTGGTATGTCACCCATAATGTTGTGTGCATTGCAATATTTTGAGCAAAATTGTGCTCTTACCCTACTAATTGAACCTTCACACTCTGGTCTTATTGGTGCAATGTGTAATTAATGAAGATTGGCCACCAGGCTGGTCTGATTTAGCCATGAAACCTCCCACACTAAAATGACAGGTGTTTCAGTTTCATTGTCTAACCCCTGTAGGTATTAATGAGTTAATCAAATTGGCAAATAAAACAGTGGTAAGGAAGTCTACTGACACCCATCAGATCAATATCCTAATGTTAGTATTATTTTTAATATTAGTTAGCTTATTCTTTCATTGATTAATTCCTCTGATTTTCTTATGCCCCCTTCAGGCTCTGATTATGATTGCTACTCTGTAAATGGTGACACCGAAGCTGATGGCCAGTCTGAATTTGATAAATCGTCCACAATCCCACGGCACAGCAATATTGCTCAGAACTACCGCCGTATGATCCAGACCAAACGGCCAGCCAGCACAGCTGGTCTGCCCAGTGCCATGGGTGCCCAGGGAGGTTCGGGTGGTGGGGGTGGAGGATCAGGCACTCCTGGCACCGCCACCATCCGCCGTACACCATCCACAAAGCCCGGTGTGAGGCGCACCCTCTCTAATGCAGGCCCTATCCCTATTCGGCCACCCATAGTGCCAGTTAAGACGCCCACTGTGCCTGACTCGCCCGGTGGTTACCCAGGACCTCCAACACGCGTAGGCAGTGAGGAGTGTGTGTTCTATGCAGCAGACGATGCCTCTCCTGCTGCTCTGGAGTATGTAAAGGCTTCACCGAAGCGCTTGAGCCTGCCCAATGCAGCATGGGGCACAGCGGGTGCCGAGATGAGTGTGTATGGCCAGCCGGGGGAAGAAGACCAGCTGTTAGCCGCTAACCGTCACAGTCTGGTGGAAAAGATTGGTGAGCTGGTGGCCAGTGCCCAAGCCCTGGGAGATGGCCAGTACCCTTTTCCCTCACTGGCACCAGAGGGCCAGAGTGATCCACAGAGTAAATGTCCCCCGCAGGAAGGAGAGGACATGCTGGTATCTATCCGCCGAGGCGTCCGGCTGCGCAAGACCATCTCCAATGACCGTTCAGCACCACGCATATTGTGACAGCTATTAGAGAGATAAATGAAGGTGCAGTTTAAAAAAAGCACTCGGCATGGACTCTGAAGAGAACCACCTATGAAAAGAAGAGGATTAAAAAAAATCAATTCAATGTTTAAAAGAAGTCGTTATAGTAAGTAACGATCATGAGAAAAAATAGAAGTAAAATTCTAATAACAACAGGCTCAGGCCACTGTAACTTGTAGCGTGTCTGGACGCATGTTTGTCTTATTAACACTACCCATCATGGCAGGATAGTCAGGCTCTAGCAAGACACTGGGCAGATGCAAGAACAAGGAATCGGCACATTAGGGGACAAGGATCTTTGAAAACACAAATATCCCCTAATTCTGGACTCCAGGAATTAGTGCTGGAAAAGCTCACTTAATGTATGGAGGACAGTCTCGTAAAGAGACTCCCTGTATTTTGCCCCACTGCCACCTCCAGCTCTGTGACATTACACTGCCACCTGAATCAATGGCAACAGAGCTGTGATTTGTGAGTGTGACTGTCACTCAGGCTGAAGATGAGCAGGGCTCTGCTGCAGGTCAGCTAGTGGTTTTGGAAATGATCTTCTTTTAGCAAACCTCTGTTAGCTTGTTTGTTTATTTCTAAGCAAATAACCTTGAGTGCAGATCCTGAAGTTGAAGGTGTGTATTTCAGGTATATGTATTTTTTAGAACTGACCTTAAAAATGCCAATATAATGTGGAGCAATAATCTTTCTGTTCAACGGTTGAAGGAAGGCAGAATTACAAGAATAGTTTTTATTGTATGTAGGTGCAGAGGTTGTAGATGGGGCAAAGCCTTGGGTAATTTGGTTCTATTTGTGATATTAGGGATGCACGTGGAGGCCATGAAAGGCAAAGAGGAAGCCAAGCACTTTGAAAACATAGTATTGGCCATTAGGAGGCAGTGTAGGTGCACTGTGTACAGTAAATACTGAAAGGAGAAGAGCTGATTAACCCTAAAGCAGGGGGCCAAACTCAGGGCTTGTAGGGCTAATGTCCAGCACAGTTTGGTGATCTGTGTATGTTGTTAAAGAAAATAATGCATAAAATAAATACCATAGACCATTTTTAGATTAGCAATATCACCTATTTACATGGCTGCCTAGGATCTGCAAAGAGAAGCAAAGAATATGAATATAAGAATATACCCAAGAATAGAAGAATATACCCAAAGGCTGATGAAGAAAGGATAGTCTGATTAGATTTATCTTTCTCTTTATTTTACTCTTCAGGGAGGTCAGTTTTTTTTTATTCAGAAAAATGTCATTGTTTTCAAAAGAATTGTCCAAATTCTTACAAACAATGGTTAGCCAGCTGGCTATCAAGAGCAACCATAACAGAATTTCTGACAATTTTTAAGTCATTCATAAATGTTCATAATCTTCATTGCTTGCTAGCTGCTTACCGTGAGCAAACCTCATAACAGGATTTCTCAAAAGATTGGGAAAGATCAACACTGATGAATCTACAATAATACACCGTGCCATGGCTAGATAGATGTCTAGCATGAGTTACAGAATTTCCGAGTTGATTTTTAAGATATATTTATAAATAATAATAATAATTAATGCTAAAATCAACAAATCGGGTCATATCAAGGATAACAGTGGCTAGCTGGCTAATATATAACCTCATCCAATATCTGAGACTTCTTAGAATATACTATTCCAAAATGCCCATTTAGAAATGTCAGGAGGGCATTGACAAACATTCAGTGCATCAGTCATTACAAAGTGAAGAGGATATATAAAAACTACCACATCTAGCAGGTGTGTTAGAACAGAAAAATCACCAAACTGGACTGACTTCTGGCCATACACAGCTATAGCTGAGCACCCCTGCCCTAACGGATGCAGAAAAAAATAGAAATGCTGAGATTGTCGTGAAAAGAGTGAAAAAGGAAGTGAATCTGGTGTGTAAAAGAAAGAGTGAGTTTTGGTGGTGATTCTTTTTTGTAAACTCTTCCAAATTAAGAATATATCTTGAGTTAGAATATGAATTGAGGTGATTTGGCCTCAACTTTACATCCTGAGCCTCCAACCACACCGCTCTGACTCAGCTAGAAACACTGGAGGTTGGTAAATGAGCTGAGATGAAGGCACAAACCTGGTAGCCGTATGAAAACAAAAGGAAAGAGATTTGGTAGAGTCTGGTGAGGAACCACAGAGAGAAATGAGGTTCAGAAACACAGCAGGCGAAGGCTAGACATCCAGTGCTTTATAATGTGAGCATTCCACTGCCTGATCTAGAAAATAGGACATGTTATGAAATTAAACAATGTGGCATTTTATAAAATATCGCATGGACGCAGCGGTTTCCTGTGAGTACCCATTTCAAATTGTGACGGGAAAGAATGCCTGTTGGATTTGGAGTGGGTAATAGGTGGCCAACACTCTGTTTTAGTCCTGTAGTATCTGTCTGTGAGTGACCTTCTGTGCTCCCATGGTTCACTATAACCCCTGCCGTCTCGCATAGTTCTGTCGCTCGAAATGACCACTACATGTGCGACTAAATGGACACGTAATAATTATTAATATTTGTTTTGGGATTATTTATTTTGCATAAATAGAGCACTCTGTTTTAGGAATGCCTGTCTTTTAGGAATAAAAAAAAAAAGTGTATCTGCTTTGCAAGAGCGTTTAAGACTGTAACAGAAGGAATGGTGTGAGAGAGGCACGAGACTGGTATTATAAGCCAGGTGCAATGATGATCACTCTTTCAGGAAGTTCAGTACAGCTCTGTATATATAATCGCATATATACAGTAGATACATATATTATAAAAGGACGTGGACGATAACTGTACTACTCTCACTGGTTAAAATGAACCCTGACACATTGTCCAGAAGTTTGGGAGAAGGGAAGAAAGTCCATGACAGCAATATAGCAGATTGTCTAGTCAAATTTAAGGAAGGAAAAAAAGATCACATCTAATTATAAGTCAGCATTCATATATGGTTTGAATGTGTAACATGCTAATTTCTTGTTGTGCTTATGTTGCTCTGATATTTCATACTGACCCTGATACGTAGCCATGCACTGAGTGTGAGACAGCCCAAGGGACAGGAGGAGGAAAGAAAGAGAGAAGATCAGAGTGAAGAAGAAAGATACAATCAATGAGGATGCAAAACAGCAAAATATGGCAGGCATGAAAACATTAAGAAGGAATGATTAAATTGCACTGGGAGATGGAGACATAAGGAGGAGAACAAAACAATTAAAGAATCATCATCCTCACTGCTTCTCTCTATCAAGGGTGTCAAATTCCATTCCATGAGCTAAGAGCTAAATTTGAACTGTTTTTTTCCCTGCACAGCTTAACAAGATCTCAATTATCTGATAAGTTAAATCAATAGATATACATATTAGAGCCCTAGATAGCTAATGAAATCATTCAGCGCACAGACACTATAATTGCTCCCACTCTGAATAAACAGCATTTCTAAAAGTTAGCAAGGAAACCCGGCTCTGCTAAGCAAGCTAGCTATGTTTGCTTGCTAGTTTAGACTATTTAGCCTCAAGTGTCACTAGCTTATTCATGGGAGCATACTGTCTAGTAGTTCTAGAAATTATTTAGAGATCTTTTAATAAAGAGATCTCTTCTCAATTTTATCTAGCTATATTAGCTTGCTGGGTTAGATTATTTGGTGAAATATAGGTAAGTGAATAATGCGACATACGCGAACAAATAGTCAGTTAGCATGGCAATTTCTATGGTAATTCATGTGGTGACACCAGTTATGACCTTAGATTCTTCAGAAAAACAAAAATACCTTGTAATATTAGGTGACAATCTTACAGGGAGTATGCATCACATGAGCTAGTACTATATTGTGCACTATATTGGCTATGTAGGTTTCTAATATCTGTAACTGTTCTTGAATCTGGTGTATTAAAACAGAAAATCTCAATTGGTTTAGTGTTTCCTAAACCTTCCTTGGAAGAATTAATGATTTAATCTCCTCCCAGCGCAATCTCCTATAACATGCTTCTTCTTCTTCTGCCTCTTCTTCCTCTTCTTCAGCCCCCTGCTTGAAAATCAAACATAAAACCTGAGAATTTACCATTTTTCCATTGAAAGTGTTTCCATCACCCTGAAGTGAAAGTGTCTTCCTCAGTGACTGACAGACAACAAGCAGCACATATGCATATAGAACTATACAGCACCTAGTGATTGGCCTAAAGAACCCAGTTATAATGAGTCCAGTGTTGTTCAAAGCAATCTCAATGTGTCAACTATAAGCGCACAAATGAAAGATAAGCACAGAAGAGCAGTGTGTAATATCTATGATACTGTGCTCAGCATAGCTGAATAGCCAAATCATTCATGTTTATTGTATTTTTCAGTGATCATAAATGATTTGGTCAGGCATTTCAACCTATTTTTTTTAACCTTATGCGATATTTTCCCTTTGTTTATACAATCTGTCCACAAAACCAGCTTTGTTTAGCTCTCTTCAGCATATTGCGTGAAATCACACATTTCTAATTTGATTTGCTTACACGCACCAGTGCATCACAGTAACAAAACTCCATTCCAACAGAAAATAATGCAGTATTAACATTGTGCATTGGAAATGTGAACCAGAACTGTTAGAGGCAGTAAACAATAAGGGACTGTGTGTAACTAATTCAGGTAAATTGAATGAAATCCTGGCTATTGGCACCACTGAACTATACCGTCACTCAGCACATGGGCGCAAACACACCCCTGCTACCCCTTCTGTATCACCTGTCTCAGAACTTGACTTACTTGTCTATATTTTCCTCTTCTCTAACAGATCTATTTGAATCATTCAACAAGTCAGTCATTTCCAACATGCAGGTCATGCTTGTTAAAATTCCTTCCTTTATGCATTATTCATATGCAGCCAATAGTCAAACATCCATCTTTGTATGCTATTATTTCTTATTTTTATGCTAGCACATTTTAAACAGCACACTGATTGTGGCTGGTGTGACTGAGCAACACACTGTTTCAGCATGAGAAGCTAATGAAATCCTTCTGATGAAAATTGATATCTTGCATTAGCACAGGTGACCGAGTGAAGCTCGGCTCTCACTCCTTCCTATTTCTTTACTAAATCCATCAGCGGCTTGGGATATGAACTTTAGTGATCTGTTCTACTGTACATGAACTAGACTACAGTCTGTAAAACAAAACTCATCCTATATGATCGTCTTCTGTCATGCATCTGTACATACTTACACATTTCTTAATAATTGTGCTTCCTTTTTTGCTTGATCTTTGCTGTTGATTAGGACTAACTTACCTCCTTGATTTCAGTTAAATGGAATTAAATATAAGGTTATCCATTACTGCTTTAAAATCCCTTTTTAAGGAATTATCCATATACACATTGCAATTTTTTATTTGTTTACTTACCAGAAGCTGATTAACAGTGATAGTACAGTTGTGGCCATTAATGCTTGTGATGTAATTTCCCCAGTAGTGGGAAAAGAGTAGCTGCTGTTCTGAAAAAAAAAGGTAAATTTCCTGTGTTAAATGTGCTTTGGAAGTCTAAGAATCACCTGAACTTAAAAGTGCAGTATGTCTTTCATCCTCTTGGCCTTGCATTGCTCATCATATTTCTGCTGGAGGCCTGATTTACGTATATAATGCCCCCTCGTTCTCACCCACTCATTCTCAAGCTCAGAAATATCAGCCATCAGTGGAACCTATGCTTCCTCTTGTCATTAGCGCTGCCAAACAGACAGTGTGATGCAATCAGGTACCATGGCAACCTGGTCCAATCTCTAAACAGCGCCTTTCTGTCTTCTGAACAAAAGAGCATAAATTCTTCGGTTTTCTCTCACAGAAACACGTTCACTTAGACACATCTGACCACTAGAATTCTGCATAGATGTGACCTGACCTTAGCCACTGTTCTTAAACCACTTTCCTAGTTCTCATACTTGTGAAGAAAAACAAAGTGTGCTTTTTTTCCCTGTACGAAACCCCCACCGTTCCTCCAATGGAGTCAAGTAAGACTACAGGTGCTCTTGTCTCTGTTCTGCTTCTATATCTCTGTCCTTTTTCACTTTAATTTATTGTGTTGTTTTTTTTCTTTTCTGAAGCTAATCTGCCTCTATTGCTGATGACAAATATTCCTTTTTTGTAAGATTTATTCTCATTTTGTTAACTTTAGTCACTGCTATTGTAACAAAACGCACTGTGATGATCCCAGTATTAATAAAAGTTGTACTTAAACTGTGGGCCTGTTTGTGTACAATGATGTAATTTTCTTTTGTGCTATTTAACATTTGCGTGTGAAGTCAGAGCACAGATGTCACAAAGCAACAAGGCAATCGGAAATACCAGAAAGCCTCATCAGTCAATTATGTAATTACTGACGCACTAAACAAGTGAAGCACGCTGCTAAAATCAAT
Source organism: Hassar affinis (assembly GCA_025674545.1). NCBI lineage: Eukaryota > Metazoa > Chordata > Actinopteri > Siluriformes > Doradidae > Hassar > Hassar affinis. The sequence continues at coordinate 8,591,178 of JAOVYV010000035.1, read as the reverse complement.
CATATTTATGATAGAAATTGATTGAGTACTCTGTGTTCTGAGGGAAAGAATGAAGCGATATTAAATAACCCACACAAAATATTGCACAATTTGCCAGCTTGAAATATCTATGGTAAAGTCTTAGGAATAAATGAACCTTATGAAATGTTGTATGAACATATTTTTTAAAAAATGAATTGACTGATTTATTAAAATACAGTGGCTAAGATAATGGCTTTGAAAGCACTGACACTTCATTGACAGTGACAAGCCATGAAAAACATTGATTTCACAGGGCTGAAAAACATTTTTTTTCTTAGAAGGCAGGGGGCACCAAAGTCCTTCCTGTGAACTCCAGATATTTGCAGCTGGACATTATCCAGTTCCATTTAATCAGTATGTTTAGAGTCTAATCTGTGTTGAACGAGCGTCTTACACATTGCTATACCATTACCTACACATACGTTATACCATAAATGTAAGTGAATTTATTTGGCTGTTTTTTTCTCTTTCTTTATATAGTATACACCAGTCCCATATCAGTGCAGTGGATTTCTAAGAGCTCAAATATCCTTCTATATCGATAATGACTTTCTTCATATAATAGACTTTAATGAGGATGGATCCTCGTAGCATATCGCCTCTCCAATGACTTCATAAACCACGCCGAGGCAAGTTTAATTAAAATGAAATAAGCCACAGATAATTTACAAAAGAAATTCATTCAGAAACCACACTGAAGGAAACAGGGATACTGCATATTGCTTTATCATTGTATTCTGTTCAATTAATTAAATGTGTAAAGGAAGTGGCCTGGCTGTGCGACTGCAACACTAGGGTGAACTCCTATTTTATTTCTGACTCTGTCCAAGACCATAAAGTTAAAGCAGCAACTGGAATCAATTTGCATTAGTGTAAAAATGAAGTATCTTAAATGTTCATTAAATCATCTTAGCTCCAATTAATTTAGCTTTGATAGAGCAGTGAAGCTGAATCCAGCAGCTGGAGTGCATGAATAACTTCACTTGAACATGTATGCGTAATGACACGGTAAATGGTCCCTAGTTGTAGAGTAAACAGTGTCTCTTTATGTAGCATTATAGGCTTCACTATTACATGACAAATCATTAGGTCTTGCCTCACCCCAAAAATAGCAAAAAGAAAAATAAGCTATGCATTATCTCTCTTAAGCTTCTTATCTGCTATACATTATGGTGGTCTATTAGGAAAACCATTCTTCCTACTCATGATTTACAATAGCTCAGTTTACAGCATGAACAGTAAATAAAAAAGAGCAGAGCAGAACTAGTAGAGTAGTTAAAGGTTACAGTATTTAGGCTTAAAGCTTCACAGCAATCAATGCCAGCCTATAAGTAAATGTTATTTTTCTGGATAATAGACCTTTCCCAAGCCTGTGGCAAATACTGGGAGATGTAGAGACCCATGGTTCATCCAGCTAAAGTGTTACAGGTCCAGTTTTTCATGTCTGTACTTCATTTATCAGTTTCCTCCGGCTGGTTTTGCAAGGACGTGATGGGTATCTGTCATAAAAACACACATCTGATTAGTTTGTTTTGGAGCAGAGATCAGTGTTCCTAATGTTTTCTCACGAATAAGAACGAATTCTGTAGCTAGACAGAGATAGAAAGATTGTTTTATCCTTCTGCCATTTATATTCGTCTGGCCTTAAACTGTAAGCGTGCAGAAAAAAAGGTCAGAAGTTGGCTCTGGAGGAAATTATGTAACTACTGCACTCCTATCTGTGTTTACTTGCTAATATTCTTTTTTAGCCATGATTGTGGCATATAGAGTGCTGTGAAATGTGAATTTAATATAAGATAAAGACAACATGAGTAAAAACAAGATTTTAAATGATCATGCCATTTATTGAAGATAAAGATTTATTCATAACCTGTGTCACCAATGTGAAAGAGTAATTGCCCCCCTAAACCTAATAATTGGTTGAATATTTTACATTGCTGTGGAGGAATTTTGGCCCACTCTTCTTTGCAGAATTATTTAAATTTGTCAACAGTGAAGGGTTTACAAGCACAATCTGCCCATTTAATGTCTTGCCACAGGATCTCACTGGGATTCAAGTCAGGACTTTGACTCAGCCAAGCCAAAACCTTAATTTTTTTCTGTTGAGCCATTAGGTCAGCTTTAGGTCACAAACCGACAGGTGGACATTCTCCTTCAGGATTTTCTGATAGAGTGCAAAATTCATGGATCCATCAGTTATGACAAGCAAAGCAGGCCATCATACTACCACCAACATATTTGAATTTAGCTATGGTGTTCTTATGGTGGAATGTGCTGTTTACTTTATGCCAGATGTTAATGAGACCCATGTCTAACAAAAAGTACCACCTTTCGCTTATCTACAAACTGGATTCCAAAAAAGTTGGGACACTAAGCAAATTGTGAATAAAAACTGAATGCAATGATGTGGAGATGGCAAATGTCAATATTTTATTCGTAATAGAACATAGAT
>JAOVYV010000035.1:8548822-8566057 GCA_025674545.1 Hassar affinis | reverse complement strand
TCCAATTTAGCCATGAAACCTCCCACACTAAAATGACAGGTGTTTCAGTTTCATTGTCTAACCCCTGTATATATTGGAGTGTGTATTCATTTGAGAAAGATTGTTTCTAACTTTACGTCATGGATTCACAATTGTTAGATTTATTCCAGTGGTAGTGTTTATTAAGTGTCTAGTGTTCTTTTTATCATACAGTGATGCTGTTATGTAACAATGTCTCAGAGTAGTAGTTGCTCATTTTAACTGTCTGTGTTCTACTGAGAGAATTGGATCAGTACACGATAAGTCTGTAGTTCTTAAGCAGTACAAGTGGCTGGTTGAAGATTGGAAAAGGGCCAGATGACATTTTTCAGATTTTTAACTGAAACTCCATGGTTGTAAAGTGTGGTTATTTTAATTATCATATCCACTGGACATTTTTGTTAAAATACTCAAACCAGCCCATCTGGCGCCAACAATGCTACAGTTAAAACAGTAGGGTTTCAGAATATTTTAGCTGCAATATATCTGGTTATGTATGCAGAAGAACAGTGCCTAAGATTAAGAATGGGCAGTTTTCCTATTCCACTGCTGATGCTTTCTCTCATAATTTCTCTCATGAGGGTATGCTATTTAGTTCACACAAATTGACCAGAATCCCTAAAGACAATATACAATATGTGAATCAAGTGTACATGTCTATTACTTGCAGAAAATGCTTTTTAACTGAACAAGAAAATCAGATCCTCAAATTATCATAAACTTTTTTTTTCAATGTTTGTAGCTTCACTGTTAGCAAAAAGCCTCTCCCAAGACCATTTATTGTGCAGCAAAAGCTTCCAAACCAGCATAAACACTAAAATGTCTACTTTTCACTTGAAAACAGTACGAGAAGCCTTGCAAGCTAAAGGTAGTAAGTACTTTGTTGTGACAGCATTGTCAATTATCTTTCCAAATAGCCTAGACACTGCATGAATTGGTATACGCTTGGTAGCTGCTCCTCCGATCACCAGTGCTTCCTAATGAATTGGAATACCAGACAGGCAGTGACCATGCTGTTTCTCCATTGGCTAGGGACATTTGGAAATTGGTACTTTATTGTCTAACAAGCTTTCTCTGAAGATGTATGTTCACACAGGAAAAGAGTTTCCATTAGGACCCCCATTTTCACTCTTTACTACATCAGTATGAGGCTCTTACTGCATGCAGCTGGTACCACAGCGGGACGGTGCCACACCGGATCTGTTCAACTTTGAAAAGCATTGTTTAAATGGCCCTGAAGCAGTGAAAAAGTATGGTTTGGGCAAATATTTTTTGATAATATCTTTCCCTGGGTACAAGGTAGTACTTAAATGATCATGTGGTGGTGATCACCACTGCCATTTTCTTTGAAGGATTTTCATATTGTTTTAGACTATTCAAACTATTCAGTGTGCTCAAGGACTCGAGCATTAGACACAAGTATGTGTACATGTTTCATTACACAATAACCAACATGCAAGTCAAAAATGAATTATGCAGTTTTGTAATATTGCATGAAGAAGGTGAAATCAGTTTTGTCCCAATCTAATCCACATTATTCTTTACTCATTATTTATATTCAGCATGAAATAACAGCCACACTTGTCTCCCTAGTATTTTTCTCAGCAGGAATGAGTAAGAAAAATATATACATGTAAACATTTAGAAGACCTTTAAAGGGAACATGTTGTTGTCCTGCCCAACTAGTATTATTGATTCTAATTATTTTGCTGTTAATTACAGTCATTACGCTTGATTGCAGGCTTAGTATTTGCTCCTGTAATCATAGCTGTAACAGCATGAGCAAAACTGAAGGCCTTTTCCTTAGAAAAGTCATGGGTACTGTTCCGGAGAAGCCAGTTCAGCATGATTTATGCACAGTTTTCCTCAAAGATGTTTACTAGCCTGACTTGCCATGTCTGTAGGGATTACTGCTTTTCAATTTCTTATTTATTTAGCACTGTTTAATGTGGATCTGCTTTCTGGCTGAGCACAGGCTATGGGTTTTGAATTTATTGATGTGTGCATGCACACACAGAGACACATACAGTATACTCTCTCTCTTTATCTCTCTCGGAATGAACCAGGAGTGAAAAATTAAAAAGTTGAGGTTCAGTACTGCGTGTATACAGATATTAATAGAGTATTATCCCTTGATGGTGAACATGAGCAAACAGACATGCTCTCTCATGCTCTCTCTCATACATTTTTTCTCATTCATTCATTTCCCTGACCTTGCGATACATACTTTAACCTTATTAAATCAAATAATCAATCTTCTAGACAGTTAATATATTCATTTAAACTTTTATTAAAGGTAAAACCATATCCTATTAATATAGAAATTTATAGAGACTCATTTGTAGCAGTGTGAGGCAGGAAGTATAAAGTAGTGACCAACATTGCTGTTTTCTGAATCAAGTAGCTTTTCAGTAGCCAAGCTCTTTTTTTTTGATAAGGTACTGAAAAGTAGATTCTGAAGTATTAAACTTCTTTTGCCATGTTTGGTGTAGTTTAGCTGACTACAGTTCTCTGAGGGTAGCTCCAGTGTAGTGAAGCTTCATTTTAATGTACAGTAACTAGTAGCTTAGCTCAATATACTTTCCAAGTAGCTTTCCCAACACTGCTTTGCAGATACACATTACACTATTGCAATATTCTCATTTGATTTATCTTTCATTACTACTAATTACAGTGTATTGGTAAAAGATGGTGAAAGGCATGCAGCTTTATCCAGACTTTGTAGTGCTTTGTAGTTTCCATCAAAATTATCCTGATGCTAGGTCAGATGCTATAAATAGGTCAGGCTCAGCAAATCCTAACAAGCTAAACTCCTGTTAGCGGAGTCCAACGCAACTAAAACTGCATAACAAATAGTACTTAATTATATAATCATATTATATAAGAATATATTTAAACTGGATTCATCTGAGGCATCTGTTTTATGCTTTAAGGTACACACCTTACTTCCACTTCAAGAAATAAACTAGTTTTTCAATCTCCTCCAACCAAGGCTGTGTCGTGTGCTGTGCTTTGAATAAGAGATTATTGAGGATGGTGCTACAGGGAAGAGAGAGCATTATTAGCTACAGCAGGAGACTCTCTCCTCAGGTCTCGCCACAGAACAGATCATGAATCAGTCTCAGGCCTGACTGGAAGTTGATAGATAGGCTGACTGAAGAGCTGCTTACCTGGAGATGATGTGCAACTTGATCAGATCAGTCTGATAGGAAAGCTTGTGTGATTGCCTGGAACTGATTTGACTAAGTTCTCATCCAATGCATAATAGATAATTGGTTATTTAAATTGTTAAAGTTATGTGGTTCAGTGGGCGTTTATTCACTCTTTCAGAGCATTGGGAGGCAAAACATTAGAAAGCATTTGGTAGGATATAAGATAAGACATTTCATTCAGATACATTACAAAGAACAAATATGTATTATCATGACATGATGCATCATTGAGAAAAATTCATATGGTTCTATCCGATTGATTCTATCCAATGGATCTATCCATGATTTATTTTATTTTTTTCATGCTGCATTTCCACACTTGATGGCCCTTGATTATTTTCTATGCTGAGATTAGTGTCACAATCACAGGATTTATTCTTAGTCTTCAGTGTGATTTTAGTACATCATGAAGACACAGAGCTTAGTGAAGTGGACTGAAGAATGTGTGTGTATGTGTTTGGGTGTCTGTACTGCATTGACCTTGACTACAGTCAGCAACTGATCATGATTGCCACACACTGTATTCTTCCAACAGTGACTATAATATTTAATTAATTATTTCCCCACCTTTGTTTGACAGCAGTAAATGGCTCACTGAAGGATTAAAAATGCAGTACTTTTCTAATGGAATCAGTAATTAATTAGCAGACAGGCATTTATCAGTAAATAGGATATGGTTTGTGCCAAGGTGTGGTGCTTTTTTGCTATGTTTTACTAGATGTTGTTCATTTGAACATTAAAAAAAATAGAAATTAAAATAGAAGAGTTTGTATATTTATTATTATTATCATCAGTATAATCGATACTGAGTCTGAGAGCAAGCACATAAAGTGAGAGATCATGCATTATGAGATGAGATTAGACAGGTAAATTACCATGTCATAAGAGAAATGATATAATCCTCATCAATTGATATAATCCACTTGTCAAAATCAACCAGGATTAAAAACCTGTCTCTGCATTTCCCTAATAATGGGCCTGATTAGTCAAATTCAATAAAAAATAATTTATTTGTAAATTGCTCATTTTATCAGTATCATTTACACAGGAAGTGTGCTATTCATGAAAATCCATTTAAAAGAAAACAATCCATTTCTTTTAGTCATTTTTATTGTTTTCAACTGCCTGTGAGTTTTGTATTTGTTTTTTTTTACTATCAAATGACAGCTTCCAACCAGGAAGGGCAAATGCCTTCATGTCACATGAAGTCAGCTGAGTGCATCCTTACAAACTGCTGATTATTCAGTGTAAAGGAGAGATGTAACACATTTGGATGAAAATGCTCCCATCAACATCTGTATGCATGATCTCACAGACCTTGGCTAGTGTCACTGTGATTGATATAAGAGAGCATGTATGCCACCTTTCCCTCCCTGAAAGCATGGGCAATTTTACTCTCTAGCTGTGGCATCATCAGGATTTGAACTTGCAGTCTACAGATGATTGGCTGAGCACTTTTCTGTTGTGCCTCTCTGAAGCCTGGGTGTTACTTTTTATAGATTTTTTTTGGATGTCACTAAAGGAAAATAAGCTGCACACTGAATATCAAATATGCATGAAGTATGAAGAAAATTATTGTTGTTGCTATCTTTTTTTTCTAATTCTACCAGGAGGTTTTTGTTCTGTTTGTCTTATGAAAACATTTAGATGCAAATTAACTAAAATGTTTAAATATGTGCCTTTTTTATGTCGTACACAATAATTGCATCCAAATACAATTTGAACTACATTCTCAGAGATGTCCTACACAATGGAGCCTCATTTTAATACATGTTTAATACTTTGTGCTTCAGTAGCTTTAAATGAGTGTCTACCTGCTAAATTACTGGCAGATTCAATGCTGCTAATAACACTACAGAATTTTATTTAGAAGGGTAGGAATTGGACAAATGTTGGTATTACAAATAAAGTTTTTCTGAAAATTAAACATTATACAATGTATGACTGTCAGTGACTCACTGATGAGAAAGAAAGAAATGGTTCATGCACCATCAGTTGATCATTGTTGATGGTCTCATTACTGGTGGTAGATCAGATCTCATAGATTCGGGTGATGTACTTACTGAATTTTACTCAAAAGCACATAGTTGTTTTGAGATCTTCAAAGAACCATCTTTGGAAATTCAAGGACTTGTTACTTTTGCAGTATGGTCTATAATCTGAGGCAAGAGCATATACCCACCTGCTGGGTAGGATAGCTCAGAATACAGTCAATACACAATCGATTGAACCCACAACTTTGAGGGAGAGTTCGACCTGTTATGGAGTCGACCTGTTATGGAGACCTATTAATGTTATATTACCGCAGTCTGTGGAGGTCTCTTTCATTCAAAATTCAGATATATTCTGTGAAACTGGGAATTGAGCTTAGAAACTGGAATTCTAGTCTTTATCCTCCTAGATATCTTTGCTTGACCAAGGCTGAGAAGGGTAGATGTAGTGGTGCACTAGCCAGAGGGTTCATGGTTCTTTGGCACATAATACTCATACAATTTTATGAAAGCTGCAATGGATGCATTCACTCCCCACAGTGAATATAAAATAGATGTGTAGAACTGTTAGTTTATCTGAGGGCAGTAACCATGTGACATGGCTAATGACCATAACTCAGGCAAGCAAAATCGCTACATGAAATAATGCTATTATGCTACAATGCTGTTAAGTAGTAGACTTCAGCTAAGAAAAAAATATTAAAACCAATGTTGCTGTATATTCTTAGTGTTTTGTGCCTGTGTGGCATTTATATTACAGTAGGCTAATTTTGCCTTTGTGAGATGTTAATGAGTATATGTAATGTTTTGTTGTGCTTTGTCACAAGGGTAATAGTTTTTGTGCTCACATAAGACACATAATGGCTTCCACTCTAAGCTAATTCTCTCAGATGCCTAAAGATGCTAGCATAATATTCATAAATGCATGCAACTAATTTACAAGTGTTTATGCATTATACACAGAAACCAGAAAGATTGTATTGTACATTGTACCTTCAATTTTTATTACAATCAGAACACTTTATACTTTTTTCTTGTTTCATTTCCCCCATCTTAACATGCATCATTTCCATTTTACTTTACTTGTCGCATCTGTCTTAAGTACACAGTCATGTCTACTGGCATATCTGTTATCTCTACATCAATTGTCTTCCAAAAAGATAAAAAAAAACAACCCAACCAAACAAACAAACCTTTGAGCATTTGGGTAATCATCTACAATGATGACTTGAAGCATTTGCATCATGTGCTGCTAATTATAATTTCTAGTTTTGGTTATAAAATGATTGGATGAGCAATGTTAAAAGTCATAAAATAAAATCCTCTATATATGCTTTGCCTCAAAATACATCTGTGATCATCACAATAATCACATCTGTATTAATCTTCTAGGTTTTTAAATCATTTGCATTGCATCATGACACAAAGTCTCACAACTGAAGCTTTTAAAAAGGAAGATTTGTTTCCCTGGTTCAATCCTAAGGTTCTCCAATTTCCTCCTGGTCTCCAGAACATGGTAGCTGGTAGTCTAAATTTCCTTTAGGTGTGAATGTGGATACACATTCACATTTAAGGTGTATTCCAAACTCAAGTATATTTTTTCCAGTACCGGATCCATTGCAACCAGGATAAAGTGGCAACTGAAGATGGATGAATGTTCTCTCCAGATGGAGACGGAGAAAAAAAATCGACTGACTGCAGCTGAGTTTGCTGGATCGTAGCAAGATGATGGCTCTAAATACTGTGGAACTGAAAAGTACTGCAGAGCCTTATACTGTATGTTTGGGCTACACCATCCAGCAAGATCCACTGAGACTGATCTCAAGCTCTTGACCTGTAACTTCTCTTTGTTCAAAGTTTTATTTTCACGTATTACTCTTCTGCTTGCTTATTCTTCAGTGCAATGCACACTGGTGTGGACACAAAAACCTTCCTTCAGTATACTTGATTAATTGATTTGGTTTATAAAGTCTTTCTTTACACAAAGATTGATTGTTCAATAGTCTAAAGGCCTAAATCAATAAGTAACTGTATTAATTTATTGCATTAATCATCTTGGCAATCTGAAATCCTTGTATGCTTGATTGCCCTTTCATAATCTGTACCCGAAGGAATTGAGAACATACTTATTGGGTATTAGGGTGCAAGTTAGAAAATACTCCTCCCCTTTTTAAGAATACCAACATGATAGGCTGTGATTCCCAGAATATCACACAATTTGGAAATGAATAATCAGTCGTGTTTTAATTATGGTGTGAGACTACTACATTAGCAAGTAGTCTGTGATAGAAGAGTTACTGATTATATGAGTCTCTGATTAGCAGAGTATCTGGAAGGATGAGAAAGAAGCTCTGACTGAAAGTGTCAGTGATTGAAACATGAAGAACTATGAAAGCTCTAAATTGGACATGATACAGCCAGCATCATTTTGCACACTATCAGACCTACCAGTAGAATTTTTACTTATGCCAAAATGTTTAATGGCCCTGTTTCCAATTGTACTTAAATAAATAAATAATAAAACAAACAAACAAATAAATAAAAGTAACCATTGCAAAAATTACTTTTAAAAATGCACTCTTATGGTTAATATTTTAGGTAGATCCACATGTACATGCACCATATTAATAAAAAGAAAAGCCTAGGCTATGCATTCTGTCACATTAAATCAAAGAATGTGCTGCAAGCAAAGCTAGTGTCCTGTCTGTCTTGTGGTTAAACCATTCAAATGTGTGAGTGATTAGAATAAGCTTTCTTGTAACAAGCATTATTCACCAGTCCATTAGACACATCTATAGCAAGATTCAGACTGTCCACAATTGCAGGGCGTGACAACCAAACCCAGATTTTTCATTATATTGAAATATCAGCAGTGATTGGTGATGTGAATGAGCCATTTTCCACAACCCAGTTCTTTAACACATCACTTTATTAGGAACATAAAGGTGACAGAACAAGGGGAAAGAGACTATGCATAGTGCACATAAAGAATGGGGGAAAGCGCACACACTCAAACTGCCCATGTTAGTTGCATAATTACAGCCCTACCTGGTCCTGTCCTGTCCTGGTGACCCAAACAGTCACTGAACCGTGAATCATGTCCTTAGTCGGCTTCCTCACCATCCTATTGTGGCACTCAGACAGGCACTACTATCACCTTGATGGTGCTGGCGTGGACTTTCTCAGTTGCCACCACTGCCGCTGCTTTTGCCCGTGCCACATCAGGCTCTCCTGCCTCATGCGAGGTGCTCTCGACCAGTGCTCTCAGGTCCGCAGACGCTGCTACTGCTGCTCTCTCGAGCATCCTTTGGCATTTCCTTTCTCTGCTTGTACATATGGGAATGGAAGCATCACTCGATGACTCTGCTTTGTATCCCTGCCTCTGGACCATCCCACTTCTGGCACCAGTCATGGCGAAAGAGCCATTTTTAACAACCCAATTCTTTAACATCACATCACTTTTTTTTAGGAACATAAAGGTGATAGATCCAGGGGAGAGAGACTATGCATACTGTGCATAAATAAGGGCAGAAAGAGTGGGAGACAGACACACACACACACACACACACACACACACACACATTGTGGTGCAAAATTTACAGCCCTACCCAGAGGGCATGCAGGTGACCCCCACGCATATGCCTCTCTCTAGATCCAGTGGCGGATGCCACAATATTAATTTCTCTCATTATTATGAGACTTCTAGAGGACTTGGGAATGTTAAAAACAAGTGCGTGTATGGTAATAACAGGATCCTGCACTTTGCTTATGATATGCCTGCTTGTTTTGTTGCAACATCAGTGCATTTACGCAACTGTAATCTTTCAAATACACTTTTCATTAGGAGATACAAGCTATTAGGCTGAGGAAGTGGGAGTTCAGAGTGTGTGTGTGTGTGTGTGAGAGAGAGAGAGAGAGAGAGAGAGAAAGGGAGAGCTCGATTGAAAATGCATGAGGACAACAGTGTTTGTTGCATCACCCAGGTTACTGTTCCAAAACATGAAGCTCAACAGAAAAAAAAGGCCTGATAACCTTGGTTGGATGCTTCCTACAACATATCAAAAGTTTGTGAGTTAAAATACTAGCGTGGCTGTTGAGTACTTGAACAAGAATACTAACCCCTCAACTGTTCAGTATCCTGTCATGACTGTAAGCTGCTTAGGATAAAAATGTCAGTCAAAAGATCAAAGTTAAATAAATTAAATTCAATGAATCTTGTATTGCGTCCTCATAGCTCCAGGGTCTCTGGTTTGATCCTGCGCTCAGGTTGTTGTGTTGTCTTGTTTGTGTGCGTTTCCTCTGGGTTCTCTGATTCCCTTCTCCCTCCCAAAACCCTGCCAGTAGGTGGACTAGGTGTTAATGAGTGTGTGAATGTGTGTGAGAATGGTGCTCTGCGATGGACTGGTGACCCATCCAGTGTGTTCCCATCTCATGGCCAGTTTTCCAGTTTTCTCTGGATCCACCACACTCACAAGTATAACGTGGTTACTGAAGGTGAGTGAGTCTGTCTCAGTAAAGCTCTGAGGGACAGCAGCAGCTTTGATTAGGTGTGGTGGATCCAGAGTCTATCTCAGGAATACTGGCCGTGAGATGGGAATATACCATATACCGGGTGTATGGTCTGGCCTCTGAAGAAGTATGATCTTTCCCAATGCATCATGGCAATGTAACTTACAGCAGGCTATGGTCACTGAACTACTGGGTGTCCAGGTGGAGCACCAAGATTAATGTGGGCATTATAGATAATTAGAGCAACTTTGGGGGCAAGGCTGGAGAGTTACGGTGGAACGCTATCCTTCCCAGTCGGGAAGCTGCTGCTCTCATTTCTTGCTGCATTGCTCACTGTCTTGGAGCAGAACTAGTTAATCAATGACAATCTATAGCCAAGGCCAGGGAGCAGGCAAACAGGTTAAACCAACTGTCTGCTAATTGCACTGATTTGTCACTTAGGTTCCACCATATTAAGAATATGTCTGTTACCTGAGCTAAATAAAAATCTAGAAATGCTCAGAAAGTTTGTCTTAGTAACCTTATTAAGATAAAAATAGATCATATTGAATGCACAGCCAGCACCTCTGATCTGAAGCTAGGACTGTTAAATATTAGGCATCTTTTATCTAAAGATAAAAGTCAATGAGACTATTTCTAATCAGGAGTTTAATGTACTGTGTTTAACAGAAACATGGATTAAACCAAATGAATATGTAGAATTAAATGAGTCTAGCTCTCTGAGGTGCAGTTACATCAGGAGGAGGCATCACAGTTATTTATAATGATGGTCTAATCTCTTTACACTAACATAACATGCATAGCCGCAAAAAATAAGTCTGCCCAGTCAATTCCTCTAATTATTATTTACAGACCCCCAGGGCCGTATTCTGAATTACTTTGTGAATGTGCAGATTTCATCTCAGACCTGCTAGTTTCTTTAGACAAAGCATTAATTGTTGAAGACTCTAATATTCATTCTGATAATCCACAAGACCCTCTGAGAACAGCATTTGTGTTGTGTTTGATTCTAGACTCAGTAAATGTAAATCAGAATGCAATAGGACCCAATCACACTGGTGGTCACACACGATCTAATATTAACATTCAGATTAAATATAGAAAATGTAGTTAGACTTCCACGTTCTGAAGCGATCATGGATCATTATCCCATCTCATTTAAAATTTATTTTAATCATAATCTGGTATTTGCCATGCTACTGCATGAAATGTTAATTCAGCTACTGCACATAGTTTTATTGATAATATTCCAGAATTATCAAGTGAACTTAATAAAGAACTTAATCAGAACTTAATCAAGTGACTGAATGCCTAGAGTCAACATTTCGCTACACTCTGGTTAATGTAGCTCCTCTTAAAAGAAAAACAATTAGAGAGAAAAAGCTAGCACCCTGTTATGATGGTCACACATGCGCCTTAAAACATTGTTTGGTTTGTTTGTAATGCCTTGCTGTCTGAATGTTCCAATAAGTGCATAAACAAACTCCAGTCAGTTCACAATGCAGCAGCCAGAGTTCTTACTAGGACTGATATGACCACATCACCCTTATCCACACTGCATTGGCTTCCAGTCAAATTTCACATGTTACAATTGTTAAAATGTTACTATTAACCTACAAAACACAGAATGATCTCTCAGCACAGTACCTGAACAAAGTTTTAGTCTGCTATGATCTGCCACACCTACTTCGATCAAAAGGTGCTTCCTTGAATAATGAAGGCCATGCCAAGGGCCAAGTTTTCTCATAGAAAGCCCACAATTAATGGAGCAGCCTTCCATTTGTGAAAAGCATACCTAATAATTCTTTTCTCCACCATGTTTCTCTTTCTCTCCCTACCTTGGGGACAGCAGTGGGCTTGTGGTTAAGGAATCAGCCTGGTGAAGGTCACCAGTTCGATCCCTGCAACTGACAAGATCTGATGTCCTAAAAAGTTAGGAATTGTAACTTCTCTGGAATTGTTACCCTGTTACTATATAAAAAGGGATTATCTTTAGTTTTACATAGACCATAAAGAGAAAACAATGTTGAAAGCATGTACATTTTGTACACATGTAACACTGTGAATGATGGTTATGGAATGAGGTTATGGTTTAAGGTGGGGTACGTATTTGTTCCTGTTCCAATTCCTAACATTTCATAGATTCTAAAGGTTTCTGAAAGCTTTCAATGGTCTGTTTTTTTTCCACAGGAAAAAAAAGATCCTTTAAAAAAAGTATGTATATTGTTTATTATTTTTGAATCTATAAAATACTATAGTACTAGAAGTCATTATCCAATTGTGCTAAACGTTTAATACAAGCAGTGAATTTGAATATAGTCGGGTCAGGATTCTTTTATTTTTGTTTGTATAGCACTTTTTTTTTAAATGATCCAGCTTCTCAGAGGTCCCATGCTCCTAATAAACACATCAAAGCCCAACAGTGACAAATGAAAAGCTCACAAATATGAAATGATAAACTCTTGTGAGAAGCCAAGGTTCAGAAGAGGATCCCTCTCTCCCCAAGGCAACACTGTATGGTCATGTCTTAATCAAAGGATATTGTGGATAGTGCGGATTTGCATAAGCAGAATTAGAAGAAACTGGTGTACATAGACGCACAGTGATTTCATCTTTAGTGATCACAGTGATCGCATTTATTTTTGTTTCATCTTTTACTTCTGTTCACTTTATCACTAGAAACTTTAAGTTTGCAACAGCTGCCAAATACTGATATATAGGTAAGTTGGCAAATTCTTGCATGGTTGATTACTGGGAGTGAGTTATCATTTGGTGTCTGTGGGTGTGTGTATTAAATCTGAAGCTTCTTTTTAGATAATGAAGCAGACTTTCAGTGTGATGGATTATAAATGAATGCAGATCTTGTATTAATGGAGAATTCCGTTTTTATAAAACCACAACATGCACAAAGCCTGACACATCATTCTTATTTACATTCCAATTAATATGACATTGAGAGCATATGGATGAAAGCTCTCACCTCACCTTGTCACACATTAGAATGAGCAAATGACAAATCACCACCTATTTTTGCTCTTTTGCTAAAATGCAATGGTTAAAACTAAGGAAGATGTTAAATAAAAAGGGAAATTTGAGATGGAGATGCTGAAAATAAAGTGGATGCCAGGAGAAATATATTAGTCTGTAGTTTGATATCTGGAATTTGTCAAATTGATGGAGTACAGAGTATGAAATATCTGTAAACCTTTTTCCCCCACATAGAATTAATGTCTTCTTAAAAAAGTAACTAAAGAGGCGGCCTGAAAGTTGAAAAATATTGAAAGCAGAGCTGTTGTCCACTGGCGAAGTGTCACATGACTGACATGATTTAAGCAGATCTTTTCCAGATGTATACGAATGATGTATCGCATCTATGTAGATTTGCAAATGTGAATGTTTTAGTGTCAGAAAGGCAGTATTGTTAAATGGTTTTCACATTTGCAGGCATATTAAACAATGATTTTAGGTTTGTATAATGATCTGCTCTAAATTTTTCTGGAGTTTAGATATTAGGTATTCCATCCAGTGCCAAAGCATTACAACCTAACAGGGAATGCTGAAAATAATGTAACCCCTTTTTTTTATTAGACAGGTAACATCTTAATAATTATATACCAGCCTGAGATAATAGACAGTCAGCCCTAATATCCTGTATCACCTTTTTTGAGGTCTTGGGTCTCAAGCAGGCTGTAATATCTGCTGTCAACTATTTTGTGGGTGTACCTGGCCATGGTCCAAATGGAATTCCAGATATTATATGTCCATCTGTCCAATCATACACCGTGTTGTGTTTTCCATGAGTCCTGCCCATCTTGGCGCTCTCTGGATGTTGAAACACGGCTCTGAAAAACCCAAGAGGAAGTGTGACAAATTAGTGGAACTCAAATGGAATAATCAAGCAGCTCATCATTATGCAGGATTGGATAGGATGTGCAACAAATTCACCACATTTACTTTTTAAAACGCAAAGAAACATATAGTCCATGCAGAAAATGCTGTCTTCCTTGGGCACAAGGTCCACATGGCTGCATCAATACCCCCAAGTTGAACACAGTCCTGAATTCTTCCTCAACCACCTGTTCCCTGTGTTCATGCAACCGATAGGGGCAGCTGTGCACAACCATGCCCAGGGGAGTCTTTATGTGGTGCTCTGAAGAGAGGTTTGGCTAATGAAGAGAGGAGGATGAGATAGCTTAGAGCTGTGGCTATGAGATGGTAATGGGATAATGTGTGTGCAGCAGATGTATAATGGTCACCTTTTTAGTTTTTGCACAAATGCATTTGGTTTGCCATATGGTGCTGAGTTCATTGTTTTTGATGGCTTCTTATTTAGTACTAATAATCCAAGAATTAAACACAAGACATATTGGTGTTGTTCTGGTTGCCACATGCTCTCTCTGTGCTTGATTGTCCAAGTAGATAATTTTCACTTCTTAATGTTTTGTACATGGTCTCTTTGGCCTAATGTTCACCTAAGAGCTAAGAGACAGATGAAATATATTTATTATTAGAACGTGATAAACCACTCGGAATGGAACTGTTCTATACAGAATATTCATACTTGTACTGTACATTTATGTGAAATGAGAAAAAATAAACCAAAGGACATAAATCATTAATTACAATTAGATCAAAAGAGACAAACATTTTTTGGCAATTAACTAGAAGACAGCATCATCATTTATCATTTTGCTAATTTTTTCTTCAGTGCTTAGAATTACAATAAGCAATTAACTTTTTTTCAGAGTCAAGATACATGCTTTCTTCGTTGTATTTATTTAATTATTCATGTTTATTCATTTAGGGGGAAAATGCTGGATGTGATTAAAACTTTGTGGCATGTTAGTTCAGCGTTTTAGTGATTATAGAGTTCAGAGACTCTTGGGAGTTTGAAAAATTACACACATTCATTGACTATTTATCATATTGTAAGATGAACCAGTTACCTAGTGGCCTTTTATATGGCACACACTTGTCTCAAACTGGCAGATACTTTATTTCAGTGCCATGCATTATTCTTGGTGAATTAATGGTCCTTGGCATAGGGAATGTAGCCAATTACCTAGGGCAACTTGTCAGGAGTGGCACCAGCACATAGTGTTCTACAATATATAGATTATGTGGATATCCTGCCTTATTAAGCAGTACTGGTTGCTGGCTGCTGCCCTGCCTACCCCTGTTCCCACTTCCCAGAAAAACTGTCTTCCCAAATGAACTTGAAAAACCTCTAATATTTGTTTTCTTGAGTTATTGCTAGAGAGACTGGATGTTTTTACCTCTCAATATGGACAAAAATTGTCTACTGTAGCCTGACAGTTCAGGCCCCCATGGACTGTAGATGCCAGCATTTACAGCCTGACAAAAGCAAATAGCAGCAATATCAACAAAGGATGCACATAATAAATTGTCCATCTGCATATGAAATTTGAGCTTTCTCTGACTTTGTTCTCTGGCACTCAATAACTGAAAATGTGCATCACCTTGGGATTTCCTGACATATAATGGCCAAGTATTTGGGACATCACAAATCAAACACATTTACCCAAATAATGTATTCCAGAAAGGTACCAAAAATGGAGATTAAAATGATTGAAATGCCATTTCTTATGTCTTAGTTTATTTAGAAAACTTTTTTTAAATCATTACCCCATTTTGCCCTAAGAGCAAAGAGGTTAACTGACAAGGTTACTTGCAAATGACAAACTACAAACCAGTGTTTTGCTGGCTTATAAGGGGAAGGGAATATTAAAATGCTACAACAATAGAAGAGCCATGTGTAGCAGCTTGTAATGAGTTGATTGAATGTGATAGCTGTGGCCAGATATGTGTACAATAATCATCAGACAGTCCATACCCATTCTCCACAGAGACCTCTGCAGATAGTAAAAACTGCTGGAGGACCCTGGGTCCTACCAGGCTCTTTCAGGCTCTTTTGACTCTTTTGTGCTAGAGGTATGTCTTGGCTTGACTCCTAGTTTATATTTTGATTAAAAGGTTAATGAAAACTAACAAAGTTAATTGCAATCACTGATGGATACAGATGGAAAGGACTACTAGTCAGTGCTATTGATCAAAATGTCTGTGGCTGCAGGAGGAACTTGTGTCCTGCAAAAAAATTCAGAAAAAAAAAATTCAAAATGACACAACCAAAGATTCTTGAACGGCACAACTGAAAAGTATTTGTTTTCTAAAGGTGATATCACATGAACAAATCCTAATGATGCCACAGCCATCAAACGAGAGCAGAGTCAAAGGGAGTATAATTGGCTGTGCTCTCCAGGTAGGAGGGTTGGCACACTTTCTCTCTCCTCTGGGGACAGTTAGAGGATAGGTAATGCTTCTCTTCTGAGTGTCTTCACTTGTTCTTTGACGTAGCATGAGTAGGTGTAAGAAAAACAGTGGATGGCTTCAGGTATGTCAGAAAAAGCATACCAAATGGTCGGGATGAAAGCAAAACTGAAAAGTTTATACAAGTTATAAAACTGTAGGCTCCACAATTAGCAGCTTAACTGGTAACATGTGAGCTCAACAAGCTTGAGTATAAAAGTAGCACCCACCAAAGGTATCCTTTGCAAGCAAGGATAGGTCGTGGTTCACCACTTTGTGCAAAACTTCTTGAGATAATTGTCAGTCAGTAAATTACATAGTTCCTCAGTGCATGATTGCATAGAAGTTAGGTCTTTCACAATATACAGGTCATAATATCAGGTTCAGGGAGTCAGGGGAAATTTCTGTGCATAAAAGCCAAGAAGTGGAAACCACCGCTGCATCAAGAAATGCAACCTGAAACTGTATTATGCAAAGAGGAAGCCATTTATTAATTTTGTGTAGAAATACTGACAAGTTCTCTGGAACACAAACCAATGGACATGTGGTCAGACCAGTCCACACTTCAGCTTGTTTTTGGAAAAAATAGGCATCAGATTTTTTGTGCCAAAGATGAAAAAGACCATCTATCCTGTTACCAATGAAAAGTGCAAAAACCAACATCTGTGATGGCATAGGGGTGCATCAGTGCCCATAGCATGGGTGATCTGCATATATGTGAAGGTACCACTCATGTGAAGGCTCATCTTGGTATTTTGGAGACACATATGCTGCTGTCAAGATGACACTTTTCCCAAGAACTCTGTGTCTGTTCCAGCAGGACAATGCCAGACCTCATTCTGTAAGAGTTACAACAGTGTGATTTGACTGGCCTGCCTGCAGTGCAGATCTGTCTCCTATTGAAAATGTATGATGCATCATGAAGAGGAGAATTAGACAAAAGCAACTACAGACTACACAGCAGGAATTGGCGAAAATTACACTTGCAAAACTGTAACAATTAGTATCTTCAATTCCCAACCAATTAAAAAGGATAAGTAAAAGAAAAGGTGATGTGATCCAGTGGTAAACATGTGTCTGTCCCAAGTTCAGATTTTATTGTATTTTAGAAAGTTTCCCAAGTTTCCGGAAATGGGGTTTGAAATTAAAAGATAATGAATTGGTTAATTCAATATATA
>JAOVYV010000035.1:8484522-8527404 GCA_025674545.1 Hassar affinis | reverse complement strand
GGCTAGGCACCGGCTCCCCCGTGACCCTGAAAAGGAATAAGCGGCCAAGAAGATGAATGAATGAATGAATGAATGAACTTTAAAAGAGGCTCCTGAGGGAAAGCGACTATAACATAAGTGTCATTTAAACTAATTTGTTTTGCAGATAATTATCCATATCCATCCACTTTTAATTTTCCACATAATTAAAAGTAATTTAAAGTATTATGTGTACCCGGTATTCTTTCATTAATAAAACTGTAACTGGTGGCAGTTTGCTGTTGTACAGTAGCATGCCATGCCATACACCAAGTCATTGACTTAATTTCCTATAAGAGCACCCACTGTCCTGTTTTATTCCTTAAATATGTTCAAGGATTTTTGTTTGGCTTGAGTTTTATAAATTTCATAAAATCTGTATCATAGAGACTACCACAGAGCAGGTTTCAGTGAAAAAATTAATAGAGTACAGACATACTAAAAAAAAAAAAGTTTAGCAATATCACATGTTCAGGTTTCCATTCCATACCTACTAAACATGTCCAATGCTCACTTTATTATTATTAGTTTTTTTTTAAATTATACACAAATAGTAAAAGTAAATGGGGTTCTTCTAGTTCTTCTAAAGGATGGTGTTATTTATACCAATATATGCCAAAGTACCGAATATATAAGAACAGGACCTGCTATATGACAGAAATCAATAATCATCATGTCACTGGTGATTTTATTAGTACTAGGATAGAGACATTAACAAAAAAAAAAATATATAACTCATCTAAGAAGTTAATTTGTCTATCATGGCTTGGAAGCCAGAGAGTGACACACATGACAGGGAAACAGCGATTTGTCATCTGACTAACACTCACCCCATAAATCAATCCTGTAATGCTCTCAACAGTTTTAAATTGTATTAGCAAGGTGCCTCTGCTGGACAAATGGCTAACAGTACGAGTTTGGAGTGTCCATAAAGGGCCACTGTAGCTCTAGGTTTTCATTCTTACCAAGCAGGAGCCACATAGTTGCTTGAAGGTTAAGATAAACTAATTAAACTTGTGAAATCAGCTCTCCTGAATGGTCAGAATGAAACCCTACAGTGACACCCATGACGCTGGGCTATCGGCGATTGTTATATTTTAGTGATGTTACTAATTATCTCAGTCTGAAGATAGCACAGCAAGTACTATAGCCACCATAGAGCTTCAGGGTCCCCAGGTCATTCTAAACTTGCATAATTGTCTGTGTGAAGATCCATGTATTCTCTTCATGTCTGTATATAGGTTTTCTCTGGACTCCCTGGTTTCTTCCCACCTCCCCAAAACAAGCTCGAATGCCTCAAAAACACATGACATCCAAACATCTAAAATGAGGAAGAGCTATTTTGTTATGAGATTCAACAAGAAGGCAGAGCTATCTTTGTGCAGACTGTCAAAAGATAGAGAAAAGAAAACCAAATGGATCACTGGAATGGAAACTGGAATCCAGGCACCTGAAACATGGACTCTCAAGCATGTTTATAGGCTACAGTGAAAGCTTTATGGTGGTCGCAATGGACTTAATTTGATATGAATGGTTATAAAGAAACATCTGAAGACTCACAAACTGCAGAAAGCAGGATATAATATATGCTTAAACTTTACCTGTCAACTCGTTACCTCATGGCAGGTCATTTTGGTTTAGTGAGTATGTTTACATTTAAGTGAACCTCTAATTTAGATGTCGTGCAATAATAAGGGAGGCAACAACTGTTGCTTTTTTTTGAAGAATTGCACCTTACCATCAACACGGAGAGACGCTCTTATTATGTAGTTATATTTACACAGTTACATGGGCAGCCTTAAATGCTAGAAAAGCTCTCTCTCTCTGGATTCTGTCAAAGTAAATTGAAAGCCAATTTTCTTTTCCTGGCACATTGAGCAGCATGCAGCCATACAGCACGTAGATGTGCACATAGATGTGCCTATACCATAATCACAAGCATTTCCTCTTAATAAAACAATATGTGCATGGTTCTTTGGTAAGTTGTAATGATCACTCTCAAGTCCACCTGCCTTTATTTTTGCAGTTTGCTCTAATAAAGGCAGTCATATTGCAGCATGTATGTTTTGCTACTCAGTCCGACTGAGGGAGAAGTGTTATGGAGGGAACGTGACGTCAGTGCATACCCTTTATTGTTACTGTATGTGAGTGTGCATGCTGTCCCATCCACTGTGAACACCCAGTGTTTATGGGATAGGCTTTAAGATCCACTGCACTCTGATGAGGAGAAAGCAGTTACAAAATGAATACATGAGTGTTCATGAGTGGCAGTAGGCGGATTCGCTTTCTGAATTAGTCCTAGGTGTTTCTGCATGTATGAATGTGTGAATGTAGAGTTGTGTGATCCAACACTGGATGTATGCCCATATGTCTAGTGTTCCCAAGACAGGCTCTGGATTCAGTTTATGCTGGTGGAAATTGGCTTAACCCTTTTTGTCTTTATCCTAGACAGTTAGAGCACAAAGGTAGCGATACTTTAGGAAATAATTCCTGCCCTTTGTATAGGGACTTCTGTTTAACTCCCATTGAGTTGAGTTGAGTTTGGGTTCCAAGTTTAGTTATTTAGTAATTTTGCATGAGTAGTCACCTGCTACCAGTTAAACTAACTTCCAGTGTTACTTGTAAAACCTTTTCAGTCTTATTTTGCCTCTGTCCCAACTTTATTTGAGTGTGTTGCAGCCAACATTTTCTCAATTTGTTTATATTTAAAAATAGAATTAAGTTCATCACTTAAAACAATGACTTTACTTTGAGCCTTTTGTCTGTGAATTAAAGCTTCAAGTAAATGAACAAATTACAGATTTCAGGTTTTCTTGTTGCATTTTAAGAAAGTCTTCTGGAAATGGGGTTTGTAATCTCTGACTGATTATAGCCATATTTGCAAATTCCTCAAGCTTAATTCTTTGTATGCATGCCAAACAAGGACATCTGTCATTAATAGGCCAATATGCATCTAATGCAGAATTTCTGGAAGATAAACATGTGTACTCAGTTCTGGATGTCCAACTCCATTAAAGGTCTTGTTATTTGTAATGGAAAAATATTCCTTTTGCACAAAACAGGCACACAAAATGTCACTTTGTCATTAGGGCAATTTGGTTAGATCAACGTAGCGGGGTGGAGAGTAATAAGCTTTCTAAAAATGCCAAATTGTTCTGTTGATCATCTTTCTAAACAGCTGCTTTAAAAGCACCCTGCCAGCATGCTAATTTAATTTAGCAATCTGGTCATTAACTTCAGGCAGTCATGTCAAAGCTCAAAACAATATCCATAGCAGGTAAATATAGTTGTCTTTGGTTCCATCATCTCTCATTTTTAATTTATTGAATCATGTTTTGCTCAATAGGTTTATAACAAAACTTCAAAAAATCATTTAATATAGATGTTCTAAGACATCTATAGGGTTCCCAGACTAGGGCTTGCTTGATTTTACAAATTTAAACACACGCAAAAAAGGCCATTATTAATATTAGAAATAAAAAAAGACAAATTTTATGCTAATATATTTAAATGTTACCAGACAGAGCCACATTTAAAAATAGGGTGCATGTTATTTCAATCTTTGATTTGCGAGGTCAGCAAATTTCCATTCCCAACAGCCTCGTATACTAGCGTTGTGTCATTGAGTATTAACACTAACTGGGTTTTCTCTTACAGTTAGTGTTTGAATTTTAAAAGCCTCTCATGTTGCCTCCAAACCCACCAAAAGGTCTGTTTTGCATACCAATCGTTTGGGTTTTCTAGTAAGTACTCGTCAGTGTCATAGTTTTCGATCTGTGATGAAGCTCATGACAACAGTCATGATGATGACAGTTGACAGAGCAGAGAGGCAGAACTTGTCAGTGTTTTTAGCTTCCCCGAGCAAAAAATTCAATAAATATTTTATGGTTTCACTTGGAAACCTGATGGACAGGCATGTTTTGTCTCTGACATGAGATCTAGTAATTGTCACTTTTAAATCTTTTGGATATACATAAATTACACAGGCAACTGTGTGAGCAAAGCCACTTATGCTGCTGCTGCTTCTGTACGTGCACACACAATCGTGCATCAAGTATAAACCAGCCTCACTTTGAGTCAGCCACATCATTCTCTCTCTCTCTCTCTCTCTCTCTCTCATAAATGCACTGAGTGTAAATGTAGTTTCAGAATTCAGTAACTCTTATAAATATGGTGAGGGGGAGTCAAAAATGATCGACACTCCAGTTATAATAAAACTTCCACCATGAGCCTGAGAGTAAACTTCAGATTATGGAATGGAAACATCCTCAATCACCAACCAAGAAAAAGTTCAAAAGTCAACCATCAGCTGGAAAATTGATGCTTACAGTGTGTTTTGGTATTTTCCAGAGCCAGTATTGGGACATTATCAGAAAAAAGGTTCAACAAGCAACAGTGCATTATTATAGTGAGATGCTCACTGCAAAGCTGAAGCCTAAAATTAGGACAAAACCCAGAGCACTGCTGTCCAAGGGCATTATGCTGTTGCATGACAAAGCACACCCACACACCTCTACCCATACTGTTGACGCTATCCAAAAACTTCTTTTGAGACATTAAAGCATCTTTCTTATAGTCCTGATCTTGCCCCACCACCTGTTTGGTCCCCTGAAAGAAGCCCTGTGAAGAAGAAGACTCACTGATGAAGAGATGAATACCGTGGTGCATCCGTGGCTCACAGCTCAGCCTAAAACATTTTTTAGTGAGGGAATATGAAAGCTTCTTGACAGATGGAGAACATGTATTGAAAAGCAGGGATGTTATGTTAAAAATGAAGTATTTGTCTTTTTTAAAAGTTGATTAAAATAAATTCTATAGCCAGAATGAGGATCATTTTTGACACACCACATCTCGGGTGGATTTCCGCTCAGCACTCATCGCACTTTTGCCTGACACCAGGAAGGCCTTTTCTTTGCACAGGATAATTAGCAGTCCGCTGCTTGTTATAGCTGGGGTCTAGAAAAGTGCAGATTAAAGGAGGTTGATGAACATATCTGGGCTGCGGGTTCTCATTAGCATCAGCCTTAGGTAACACCATGTGTTCTTTGTCTTTTAGACTTTAGTTGTGTTAATCAAAAGAAGCATGTGTATAAAGAAGGAGAGCAGGTAAATGAACATTTCTGCCATTTTTAGTATTTTAAGGACCGTTTTAATGACTATTTTAATGAAGGTTAAATATGACCGCGTGTGTTTTTCTATTCCAGTTTCTTACCATTGGTTAATTCTGCCTGCTACAATGAACAACTTTTGGATGATTAGGATGTGTGTAGCTGTCACATGAGCCTGTATATAGGTCCTGCAAGCCAATTAGCCACTGCCGATAATTAGTGTCCTAGCTGGATGCATGCATCAGGTGCTGAGAACAAAGATGAGCTTTGGGTTGCATCCTATCACATCATCTCCAAGACTAGATGGACAGCTCGCAGCACGGACTTCTCCTTTTCCCACACGTGCTCCTCTCAATGTGTCACTAGCTTCAGTGATCAGTGGCAGCTTAAAGGAATATACAGATTGTGCTACAATCAGGAGCATGTAGACTCCGTGTCTGTGAGTCATGCTGTGGAAGTCTTTAATGAACATATCTCTGCTGTTTCTGGGCCTTTGTGTGGTTGATGAATCCCTTTGGTATAACTGAGGCTACAGCAGCAGAGCAGCTCATCTCCCACTGTGATTGATACATCAGTTTAAATAGGAACCCGTTTTCTGCATTTCACTTTATTCTCTTTGATAGCCTGTGTTTTTCATGCAGAAAGATTTGCATGTGTGTGGCACGGAAGAGCAAGGCTGTCTTAGCAACGATGAAACTTGCTCTTTCTTTGTATTCAACCTTTTATTGGCTTTGTGGGGTCTAGTGAATAGTCTCATTCACATGCAACTCGTTTGCAAATTTTATATTTAATGTATTTGTCTAAAAAACGGTAGTCTTCAAGACAAGGCAATTAGTACCCTAGAGGTGGGGGGAAAAGTTGATGTGGTGTAGTATTGTGATATTTTGGCACAATATAATATAGATACAGCAGCATCAAGTATCAGTATTTGTTTATTTATGTACAATTATTTTATCACTTCCTTACAATGTAATTTATTGACACTTATTTTGATACATACAGTATGTATGCATACTTTGATAACGTTGCTTCTGAAGTCCACAAGATGGCGCAAAATCTCATTCTGCTTTTTGGCTTTTTAGGGGGTATTTTTTGGTCTTCATTTACACAGACATTGTCATGTATGGTAGCTGATTGTCTTGCAATGTTGGGAGTATTGCAGAATTGCTGTATCCTGATACCATCATTCTCATGTGCAAGATATCATATACAGTAGTGCGAGTTACTCTGTGATTCCCATCCCTACATTACACCATTGCGCCAGTATGTATCCAGAAAGCTCCAAGCAGAAGTCGAGCATGAATCAGACAGGAACGGAGGGTGATGGGGGTCATAGCTCAGGTAGACAGAGAATAGATTGTTAGGTACACTTTTTATCCCACAAGGTTTTCAAAGTTTGTTGGTTGTTTTCAGGGTCTAAACTGACTGACTTACTCACACTTACATCAGCCACTTAGCCTACTACTGGGTTAAATCTAATTAGTTGTACTTTATAAGAATACACAAACTTCACTTCCTTGATGCTTGGTATGCCTTACAGAGAATAAATTGCGTTAAATGGTTACTGGCATTATTGTCCATAACAGGATTTGTTGAAAGTACTGTATGTATTACCAAATGCAAACCACTACATAACATTTTGTTTCCATTGCATTGAACCTGCAACTCAACTTAAGACTCAACATTTCATGGCACAGTTTGTTGAACTCCCTCCTCTTTTTTTGCACTCTACATGAAACTCATACATGTGCTCCTCTCAGACACTGGTTACTGAAGGGGAAAGATCCAGTAGGCTTGTCAAAATGTGCAAGATTTGCCTATGATAAGCACCTTGCCTGGAAGTGACATGAGCAGGTGGTTCAGAGTTCACACTGCAAATGCAGCTCCAATTTGGCCTCAACCCCAGTGGACTCAGAGGTGCTGATGCGCCGGTGGAAGAGGGAGTGCATTGGACTCTGCTTAACCATGCTTGCGTTGTGAGTTGATGGAGATGGCTTATCTCAACAAAACCACGCTGTTGAATATATATTGCTGTTGAATACATTTCAAGTGTGTTCTATTTTCACTTGCTGGTAGTCAAAGGCACATATTTATTCTGTATGGACTGACTTTGTCAGTGGTTCTGAAACTTGTCCTTAGGGCCTCTCAGACAATCCATATCTGCTCTAGCCCTACAGTGCGAGTTGTGATACAGTGCTGGATTATGTTCCCCATTTGATAAATGTCTCTTCATTGTAAGTGAACATGGATAAAAACTTGACCAGTGACATAGCCAGGAATGAATTTCAGGGGTAGAACCTGTATAAATTGATAAATTTGACAACCTCTGCATTTTTTGGTGGATGGAAGACAGTAGTACAAGCAGTGGGGTATTCAGAATTTGTCATTTAATTACTGTATATTATAACCATCTAGGCTTAACAGATTTTGCTGTTTAAATAACATTACTATGTAGAGAAAATTAAATATTTTGAGAAATGTATTAAAATAAAATGATATTCATGATGGAAAATGACATCTTAATATCTAAGCTACCTTTTCTCTGCCTACTCTAGTCCTGCCTTATTTTATAAATATAGTGCATCTATCTGGCTAGTAGCTTTCGATTAGAAACAGGAAAATACACGATCCCAAAGGGTTAGTCCTGTTTCTCAGCATAGCAACTACTAGAAAATAAAATGTGATTAAACCAATGATGTGTGGTCAGGGTAGGCAGGTTATAGTTTAATCAAAATAACCATACAACAAATTCATAACAACATATCAATATGTCGCTCTGGTTACGTGTGTGTGTGTGCTGTGTAATATAGAATGTTTAATGGCATTTCTATGTCCTTTATGTTATTAACCCCAAACATCTTGTGTAGCTTAGGGCAAAATCAAAGGACAAGGAACGGCAGTGCTTATGGCAGGAGTGTGAGGTTCTGAGCCAATCAGAGCCAAGAAAAATTCTACAATGACATCACTGAGAGATTGATTTAGAAAGGATCAGTAATCTAGAATTTGGTGCCAATTAGAAGATTTAAGAAGGATCAGGTGGTTATAAAACATTAGAAAGCACAGAATGATATCATTTGGATTTGCCTAGTACTTACCCAGCCACTGACCTAACTGCATGTCACTGGATTAAACATAATAGGGGTGCATTATTATGACAGCTGGTGTGGTTAAATATGGAGAAATCATCATCATGGCTTGATTGACCTTTTATAAATGTCATTATTTATTGACATTTATTGCTCATGTTATTTGAATTGTATATAATCGGCTATGCTGCGTATGGGTTCGGTTAATAACCACCCATAAATAGGCATTTGGAACCATCATAAAATTATCCAAGGGGGGTTCACACCACACCTGAACCCACCCCAGCAATGCTTCTGAAACCACCCACTTAACATATGAACCTAATCTACTGAATTATGTAAATCCCATTTGTCACTAAGCGAATAAAGAATAAAATGTATATAGTATGCTACTCCTATTTGTACATGTGTATAGTGTATTTTATGCACATAAGACTAGGGTAATGAATTCATGAACAGAAGCAGCTACACACACACACACGTCTAGCCATGGGTTAGATGT
This sequence comes from Hassar affinis, assembly GCA_025674545.1. Lineage (NCBI taxonomy): Eukaryota > Metazoa > Chordata > Actinopteri > Siluriformes > Doradidae > Hassar > Hassar affinis. The sequence continues at coordinate 8,518,690 of JAOVYV010000035.1, read as the reverse complement.
AATGAAGGATTACGTTCATTGCAGCTTCTGAAGACTCGATTAGGACTCAGATCTTTGCCTTTAATGAAACTATTCATCAGAGGGACTGAGCTGAACACACCTCAAGCCTGACTGTGTGTGGCTGTTTTCTGGCCCCGCCAACGAATATTACAACGGAACAGCCAGCATTGTAAAGGGATCATTGATCGGCAATGGACAGCTTAACAGCTTGCAAATGGTTGGGCACTTCTTAAAGGGCTGAGCTGGAGGCACACACGCGTCACTGGCCTTCCTCTCCAGGGAATGTTCAGGATACTGCTCTGAAATTGCTGTGTGTAAATCATAGGTCTGTAAGCATGTGGCATGTGCATGGTCAGGGAAATTTTACACATTCTATTCAGTACACACTGGTGCATGCTTTATTTTTCTCATTGCCCCTCTGTATCACTCTCCTTCATGCTCACACCAACAGTGCTTTTCCCTTTTAATAGCATTTTCTACCTGTCTCTGCACTTCTATTTTCAGCCCAATCCACTCCATAATCTATGTGTCTTCCAACAGATGTGTGTTCCCGTGTGTGTGTGTGTGTGTGTGTGTGTGTGTGTGTGTGTGTGTGTGTGTGTGTGTGTGTGTGTGTATGCGTAGCTAGGTGTTTTTCCTGCGAGGCTGCTAAGGCTGATTTACTGTTTGATGGGGAGTATGCCCTGTAGGTTCACTACTACTGTGCTTTTTAACAGGCTGCTGAAGTGTGCATGTTCATATGTATGTGTGCGACAAAGGAAACTCAGTAATGAGCTGCAGAGTCAGAGATTCAAACTTATGGTACTGAATCAAGAAGGAAAGACTGTTCCCTCTCTAGCTAAATGTGACAGCTTTGAAAATAACAAATGACTGCTTTCCAGCTGCAGACTGTCAGGGCCTGCTAAGAAGCCAACAAACAATTGAGAAGTGTTTGTTAATTGCGCTTGGTACTTTAACATGAGCTTAGTTGAATGCATAGGAAGACCTTTTCACAAACTTTTGCTGTTTCCAGCAATCTGAAAATTGGTAATTAATAATATTTCTGTGAAATTCCTTTTAGTTGTAGGTTCTTGCTTGACTAAATAGAGTATAGGACAAGTTCTGGAAAATGCTCCAGAAAAAAAAAATGTTTAAATGCTATAATGGTAATAAAAAATCTTCCAATTGCTTTTTTCTCTCACCAAATTGTAATAGAAGGCCTAACCACAAAAAGCATGGTTTGCCACTGCTGCTGCATGCATACTTCGAGTAACAATAACAGTAAGAAACAAAGAGCATGACCTCAGATATGGATTTGAGTCAAAGTCTGACAAAGAAATAATAGGAGACAGAAAACACAGACCACAAAACAACAGCTAGAGGAAAGACAGCAAGAGGCAGAGAGCTTGTCTTAATCAAACTGAGGAGCTGCATTATTAATGGCCATTTCTGCTGGGGGAATGGCAAACTGCAGGGGTAGGGAGGCTACATTGTACAGGCTCGTCAGACACAAGGGCATAATTGGATGAATTTCCCACCAGGCACTGATCACACTAACAAGAATAGGATCCATGAGTACATATGGACACGTGGGCAAAGAAGAGAGACGTGTTATACAAGGTTTGCTAAAATAGACATTCAATTTAGGGGGTGTTTTAGCAAAGGGCTTTCTAACTCTGTTCAGTCTTCTATTTAATCTGATTTTTTTTCCTGAGTAAAGTGCATGAACTAAATGATTAAATGATATCTGGCAAGGAAATTCTCATAACCAACTGCTAGCTGCTGAATCAATTATAGAATGACATCCATAAATAGACTGAGACTGCAGGGTTTATACTTTACACTATGGACCAGTTCGATTTACACCTGCAAATATGACACATAAAGTTCATTTCTGTTCCAGGCGGTAACAAGATGTGGTTCAAGTGGGTGAATACTTATTATGCAAGGCACTGGACAGAGCTTCCAGTAGTTTGAAGTATGATATTACTTCTATTCGCTTTAGAATGTTTCACATATGAGATGATGATGCTTTGGAAATACTGATATGAGAAATTCCATTCAAACAAGCTATGTGACTGGATTTTGACTGAAACTCTAAGCTGTGTACTTTTTATGCAAATTGAGTCATGTAAATAATTGCAAAGTGTCAGAGACGAGCAGATTTGGATGCAAACGTAGGGCAGACAAGTCTTAAAGAGCAACACAAAGATCAAACACCAATACGTGTGAACACCTAAATACGTTTAGGCAAAAATCAAAGTTGAAACAGAAATGACAAAAGAAAGGAAGTCAAGTTCACTGTCACAAGATGATAAAGATTAGTGTGATTAAGAACAGGTATGCTTGTTAAAAAATTCATGCCTGCTTAAAAGGGGTCTGTGAGTGAGAAAGGCTGCTTGTGATCAGTCATAGGTCTCTGAATGGCTGGAGAGCTGCAGTCTGTGTTTTTTTTTTTTTTTTTTGCTTAGGAAGGTTCCTAACTGTGTGAAATGACCAGGAAGTATTTAAGCGGCAGCCATAATAAGAGCCAGTTGAACTCGGCTCTGAAACTCTGAAATACTAAAGAAAGATGCTTCATTGTTTCCTTTATCTCCATTAGCAGTACACTGGACCGTCCTTTACTAAAGGAAAAGGCATAATGGTGTCCCACAATACCTTCCAGCAGCAACATTTAAAGCAATGCACCATTCAGCCATGTCAATAACATCCACTGACGAATAATTACGCAGCCTAGTGTGAATGCACTTTTGCACTACGGTTGTCTTTCCCTAAGTCCTTCGGCATTCTCCTTCACATTTTCCTAACCACTTTTCCTTGACATCCACTCAAAACATCACAAGGTCAAGAAAAAGTAGTTAGGAAAAGACATGGATTGTAATTGACTATTTGTCCACAGACCAGGTGTAGGAAAAACAAAAACCTTGAAGCATGGAAATGTTTACATTAAATGTGGAAGAGGAATGGAAAGATAGCAACTCCTAAGATGCACCCTTTAACACAATGAGCCAAATGACTGCACAATAATTGGAACAGTGAGGATGGTTATCGAGGCAAGACAGAAACGAATGACTCTTGAGTTTCAGAATACATTATTAGGTGCCACCTCCATATGAACAAATGATTTGGAAAAGGTTCAAGAAAAAAGGGTCTTCCTGAGACAAAAGCACAAAACGGACCACCTGCCTTTGCTATGAGGTTAATACTGTGCCATAGGTTGATGTTTCAACAAGATGATGACCATATATAAAGGAGTTAGAAATATTGTGCATGTCTTCTACAAGAGTGTGTCCTACTTTGTTAGACATTACAGAAATGATCTCGATGCTGCTTATCACTTTAACAGGAACAGCTGTACACCTGCTCATTTAGGCAATTATGCAATCTGCCAATAATGCGGCAGGAGAAAATTCACAAAATCGGATAAAATCAGGCCAAGAGCTTCAGTTAATGTTCATATCAAACATCAGCATGAGGAAAATTGTCAATTTGTGTTTGACTGTGGCATGGTTGTTGGTCCAACGAGGGTATTTATGAGTTTATCTCCTGGAATTTTTGCGCAAAACAGTCTTTGGAGTTTTCACAGAATGATGGCAAAAAAAGAAACTAACAATAATAAATTAGTATTGAGTTAATGGCAGTTCTGTGGTTGGGAATGCCTTGATGAGAGAGGTCAGCAGAGAATGGGCAGAGTTGTTTGATTTGACAGGAAGGCTGCAGTATCTCCATTTAACCACTTTATATAAGCCCAGAGAGCAGAAAAGCATATCAGGATGTTCAATAAGCTGAATATTCAGAAGGTTGGGCTACAACAGCAATGGATCAATCTGCATCTGGCTCCTCTTTCACCATTTTCCAATCTTCAACTTTTCATTCATTGCATGAATGAGCAGGGGTACAGAGGTGAATTAAATTGACTAGTGAATTCAGTTTAAAATAAATATATTTTAATTTATTAAATATATAATTGCTGCGGAGACAATGTTTTTACAACTAATGCTTTGCTGAAAGATTTGCACTACTTTGAACAAAAAAATTTTGTTTGTTTGTTTGGGGGGGTGGGAAGCAAAAATAGCAAAATGTTGCCAAATGATTAAACTCAAAATTGCACATTATTCATGTATATTGTCACTTTCAGTAACTCATCTGAAGAGCACAGGGCTTTCTCACACAGCTTGTTTTATCTCACCTTTTTTATTTTCTGCCACATTAATCCATTTTTAACTATGCAAATAATAAATATTTCCAAAAAACCCATAAAGGTGTTATTGTATGAGGCTTGTCTACCCCTACCTCCATTCCTCACACTTCAATATAGCTCTTTCTCTGGATTTTTACCAATTCAATTGCACTCAGTAAAAGGCTGCAGTTCTGGTTTGTTGGGTATGGACAGAAATTAAATTAGTCGTGTTTCTGTGGACATCCAAGTCTCTCTCAAACAGCCTGTGAAATCATATGTTTACTCTTTACAAACAAATTAAATCATACAGAGATTAACACAGTACAAAAGTGGAACTTTTACACTGGGTGTACTGTAGGACATGTGGACAGCCAGCCTGTGGAAAATGAGCTAAAAAAAAGTTCATGAGAAATTCTGAGGCAGAGAGGCAAACCTTTAGTGTCACCCACAAAAAAGACAAAAATCCAGATTAAGAGAAACATTTCTTTGAAATTTTCTGTGAAATGGTGCTTATTGTGCCAGCAAATCTGCAGTTCTTATGGTCCTTCAATTGTGAAGAGATTAATATTATACATGAGTGTTCTGGTTCTGGAAGATCACTTTTCTGTACATTTTGGTGTTTTCTCCACCTCTGAAACACCTCAGTTTAAGCCATGTTCATGTTGAAACAGGTGGCTTAGGAGCAGGGACAACACCAAAATGTGCAGGGAGTGTGTCCATGTGCAGCAGGTGTAGATTAGGACTGTAAACATAGATGTATACTACCAGGCAATAGGGATGAAAAATTCTGAATCTATTCTGTTTGCTGTATTATATTTGCAAGAAAGCTTACATACCAGTTTGAATTATGTTTTAATATTTATTCCTCACTTGCTCCCAAGGTCCTTTAAACCCAGCAACTTGCATTCACACATTTGGTTTTGTTCTGCCAAGATTACACCCTGGGTATGTTGTCCTTCTTAGTATAGGCCCCTGGAGTCTATTGAACTGATCTGCACTTTTCCATGTTCTATTTCATGCCTTACCAAACTCCCATGGCTTTAAGACAAATTCTTAATAAGACCACAGCCAAATATAGGATGCTTATCAGTCATCCTTTCAGAGCAGGGGCATTCAACCAAAATTAAAATACAATTTCATACAAAGTTGCATAAAACAAAATGTGTCACTGACTGTGAACAGATGACACATTTACAAACCCCAGAAAAATAGGGACACTTGCAATATAATCGACCATATGCATAAGCAGCAGGTGTAGATTAGGTCATAAACATAGATGTGTACTACCAGGCAATAGGGATGGAGAATTCTGAGTCACTTCTATTCTGTTTGCATTCATGGTTTTCATATTGGACTGTTCTTGCTAGCCTGCTTCAGATTTATTAAATTCAATTCAATTTTATTTGTGTAGTGGTTTTAACAGTGGATATTGTCACAAAGTAGGTTTACAGAAATATCCAGGTAAAAAATTACATTTTTTTTTCATTTACCCCTATGGAGCAAGCCAAAGGTGATGACAGCAAGGAAAGTCTCCCTGAGATGATACTAGAACCCTAAAAAGAAGCAGACCCTAAAGGGAACACCTCCTCATATATGGGTGACAGTATGATTATAAAAATAAATCTAAAAAAATCAGTCTACTCATGTTTATGTATGTACATTTTGGGATCATCACTCCCAGTAATATATTCTCCATGTGATATTTACAATAAACCAGAATTTAGATCTATTGATTAAACTACACTGCATAAGTTAGTAAGAGCTGTGTTCCATTGATTGAGCTCCTGTTATGTGGGTTCACCTATGTAACTTGTGGATAAAGCAAAGGAGAGCCTGAAAACATTAAAAGGCAGAGAACATGGCAGCTGGCTCAGTCGAGAGCTCTGATTGTGGAGGGTTTTACTGAATGTAACTGTAATTATTTAGCAGGATGTTAGTGTTACAGAGGTAACCTCAGGTTGTTTTCAGGGTTGCAATCGTGGTTCACTTTTTATGGGAGTATATAACTATGGTAACTTGGTATGGTAATGCTGCATGCCCAACCTGCTCCGGAGTAGGTTATGTTGAGATAACAGATCAGTGTGATAACAGATCAGATGTGCAACTTCCCAGAACTATAAGTAGATATTGCATTGATGCAGAGTCCAGCAACTGTGATTGGTTTGCTTGGTAGCATAACATTTCCACACAGTGAGTTTTTATTATTTAACTCATTAAGATACAGCCTCTGCAGGTTGTGGATAATTATCAGTCAGACATTAGTAGTTTCACAAAGCAAAAATAGGTGAACAAGCTTGGAGTTTTTCTAGATATGCACCAGGAAACGTACTTCTATGTGATTACAGAAGGTTTTCACAATAGCACAGCACTGTCCTTGATATTATTCAGTTTTAGTAACAATGGCTATTTGAAAATAATAATAATTTCAGATAGAAGTAGCTGATGTTCAACATTTATTAGCTCCAAATCCAACATGTTCCTCTCTGTTTCACTTGCCATTATTTGAAATAGATGTACAATGAAGTTGGTACATTGGGTAAAATATAAAAACAGAATATGATGTTTGCAAATCCTTTTCAACACATATTCAATTGAATACACTACAAAGACAGGGTATTTAATGTTCAAACAGATACACTTTATTGAGTTTTGCCAATATTCACTCATTTTGAATTTGATGCCCGCAACATGTTCCAAAACAGTTGGGACAGGGGCTTGTTTACCACTGTGTTACATCACCTTTCCTTTTAACAACACTCTAAGTGTTTGGGAACTGAGGACACTAATTGTTGAAGCTTTGTAGGTGGAATTCTTGCCTGATGTACAACTTCAGTTGATCAACAGTCCGGGGTCTCCGTTGTTGTATTTTATGAATTCTTAATAAGACCACAGTCTTGTTAAGTGTATTATAACCACGTCCTAGGCGAGATCTGGGATGCTTATCATTCACCCTTTCAGAGCAGGGGCATTCAACCAAAAATAAAATACAATTTCATACACAGTCTCTGGCACATAAAACAAAATGTGCAGATTGTGAACAGATGACACACCTCTACAAACCACAGAAAAGTTGGGAATGCAATAAAATTTGTAAATTGTTATTCACTTGAACCTTTATTTAACAGATAAAAGGACAAAGAACGTGTATTCAATGACAAACTTAATTTGGTTTGTTAAATATAAAACATGTTGAGTGTACTCAACTTAATTTGCTGAACCACAATCCAACAGTTGACAACCTCAAATCTAAAGAGACCCTTAATGGTTTTATTTGTTTCCTCATCAGAAAGCATTCATTCCAAGTGAAATCTTTTCAGAAAGTGACAAATCCTTTAAAAAGTAAACAGGGACTATAATGCTAATGCCTTTAAAACATCTTTTGAGCAGCAACATGCACAGAATAACAAATAAAGCTATAAACCAACACTGCATTTAATCTTTGTCTTTTATAGTGTGTACAATTAAAGTTTAAAATTATTATTAATATTATTATTAGTAAAGTTTAGTATATTATATTAAGTATAAAATTTAGATTTTTTTATTTTAGTATTATAATGTGTTTTAGTGTTTAATATTATGTGTTTTTAGACTAAATGATTTGTCTCTCAAATCTGTGGCATCAATGTCACAAATGTGCTTGTGTGAGGTTTGAGAGCAAGAAATGTCTGGCTTTGCTATAAAGGAGATGGGAAGCATGTTAGCACGTGGTAATTTAGTAAGTTGGTTGCTGCAGTTCACTCTTTTTAAAAAGGTGAACTGCCTTTTCATTCCCACCCAAATGATCTGCCAGCTAGGGTGAGTGGGAGTGATAATTGCTCCCCAGCTGTGGATGCTTGTGCTTCGCTGAGCCTTGAGTGCAAGTGGCTTTGTTTATGTCAGTGAGCTGCCCAGCAGGAGTTGCTAACCATGGCACTGACACCTCATATTTGAGGCTTATATTATGAACCACTGATGCCTGCTGGAATCAATAAATATTTCCAGTAATACTTTACTTCAATCTCAAGTTTAAATTACTCCACTGGGATTGATACTGTGTTATTGGTCTGTCATCCCATAACATGGAAACTAGCATCTGTGTCCCCAAGATACACACAAGCTCTGGTTTGATTGAACAGCAAGTTACATTATCTACTTTGGTGGTCTTTTCTGAGGATGGTAATTCCCATACATTCTGAAAGAACTCTGTTTTATTTAGCACCTGCTTGATAATGTGCACAAACTATATATCACATAAAATCTTATGTAATATTGGGTCATACTCGGGGATAAAGAGAGGATCCAAGTTAGGGAATGTAATTATAATGTCCAGGATGGCAAGCTCATAAATGTTATCCAATTTTTATCCAGTAATCAGACAAGGGACATGGAGACAGAGGAAAATGGGAGGGATTCTAACAGTAGTCCAAAAAGGCAGAAGATCTAGTGTATATTATAAAATATTTATACTACAATTAAATAAGTTATGGGTATAAATTAAACCATTGCATTAAATGATGATAATAATAATAATAATAATAATAATAATAATAATAATAATAATAATACAAAGAAGAAGAAGAAGAAGAAGAAGAAGAAGTAGTAGTTGTAATAGGGCATGTCATACCGCAGTCTAATACAAGGGGGCAGCATGGCATTTGTGCTAGGGGAACACAAATATAAATTTCCCTGGTCCCCTTGTACTAATCAAGTTCGCCAAGAGACACCTGCTCACCAGCCTATTTAAAGGGGTTTTTGAGTGGTGCTGCTTGTCACACCTTTCAACTAGGTATGGTAACACTATGGCATGAGGTAACCAGGGACAGTCTTGGTAGACTCATAGAGGAGGGGCCACTTGTGAACTGAAAGGGCCATGCTCCACTCCCAGGGTCCTTTGCCATGTTTTTTTTTCATCATTTATAAGTATATATTTATTTACCCCCGTTTCCTCTTTATTTTCTTTTCCTCTCCCTCTATTGGCTAATCTGAGAGAAAACAGCCCAGCCTTCCCTGCACTTTTGTCTGTTTAACCCATCCCCTGTAACAGAGGTGAGACTTGTATACATGCCGCAAAGTCATTTTACAAATACATCAATTCTAATAATTCTAATAATGCATTCACAGGAATCAAGGAAAGAGATGGTGTGACATACAATACCTATAGACATAGGGACAGATATGACATCTGAAAGAAAGACAAATAGGCATAGAAGATGAATATAGTTATGCATGCTTGGGAATAATACAGAAAATCTGGAGATAATTGGAGATAGACTCTCGCCATGTGCATACGTAGCAGAAATGTGCCATTTATTCTTTCAACAATCTGGACAGGGTCATTGGTTTTCAATGTTCCTGTGCTGTACATATAGCCATGCCAAATGCAGCAGATGCAGTGATTTGCAGCACGCTGCCGATGAGCATTCCTCTCTTGGGAGCTTGACAATGACTTGATCTGGGTCTAGATGAGTTTATTCTCATAATGGGGACAGAAATGTGAGATCTAATAACTAAACAGCTGTGCATATTTTAATGCCAGCTATAGCAGCAAGCATCAGGAAGTGCCACTTGTCTGGATATGGCATGGAGAGCTCACATTTTAGGTAGTTATGCCATATTTATACAACCTTGTTTCCAGAAAATTCAGTTTCAGGACACTTTCTTAAAATGCAATAAAAGCTGAAAAAGTGTTAATTCACTTGACTCTTTATTTAACAAATGAAAGGACAAACTAAAGATTTTCAGTGTTTTCAATGATGAACATAATTCTATATTTTAAATATTAACAAATTTAAAAATGGGTGCCTGCAATACACTCAAACACTGGGACAAAATCATGTTTATCACTGGGCCACCCCACTTTTTTAATTAAACTTTTTAATAATTTTGGAATTGAAGATATTAATTGTTGAAGTTTTGCTGTATACATGATTTGTTCTGCTCAACAGCCCATGGTCACTGATTCTCCTCTTCATGATATGCTGAACATTTTCAATAGGAGACAGATCTGGAATGTAGGTAGGCCAGTCAAGCCAAACTGTTGTAACCCATGCCGAATGAGGCCTGGCATTGTCCTGCTGAAAGAGACATAGAGTTCCTTGGAGTAGTTGTTATTTTAATGGAAGCACATGTCTCTCCAAAATACCAGTGTTAGCCCCATACCATCACAGATGCTGTTTATTTGCACTTTTTGATGTCTTGACACTGGGAACTAACAAATTACAGGCTTCGGTTTTTATCGCATGTTTAGAAAGTGTTCCAACTTTTTTGGAAAGGGGGTTTGTAGAATTATAGGATTTGTATTTCAATTCATCATATTTCTTGGTTTCCTCTAGGCTGAAATCAAATGGGCATAGAAAGGTTAAAAGTAATTGTTACTATAACTTATACTTATTAATACTATAAGTATTACTATAGCATGAGGATCCTTTAATATAGAATAAAATTATTGGTGTCTTTCATGAAAATATGCACACATTAATATAGAAAAAAATACACTTGGGGATAAGTGATCATTTCAGTTTAACATTCATTATAAAATTCCCAGAAATTGGTTTCAGATTTTTGTCACCACTAAGTGTCTTCCTGTAACATCAAACAAGCTTAGAGGCACTTACATACAGTGCCTTATAAAAGTATGCATACCTCTTGAACACATTTTTTCATGTTACATTCACAAATTTAAATGTATTTTATTTTATGTGATAGACCAACACAAAGAATGAAATAATTGTGATGTGAAAAGAAAATGATACATACTTTAATTTTTTTTTAAATAAAAATCTAAACAGTGTGGCATGCATTTATATTCAGCCCCCCTGAGTCAATACTTTGTAGGACCACCTTCCGCTGCAATTACAGCTGCAAGTCTTTTGGGGTATATCTCTACTAGCTTTGCACATCTAGAGGCTGAAGTTTTTGCCCATTTTTCTTGTAAAAAAAAAAAAACCACTTAAGCTCACTCAGACTGGATGGAGTTTCTGTGAACAGCAATTTTTAAGTCTTGCCATAGATTCTCAATGGTATTTAGACTTTGACTGGGCCATTGTAACACATGAATTCCATTGTAGCTCTGGCTGTATGTTTAGGGTCTTTGACCTGCTAGATGATGAACCATTGCCCCAGTCTCAAGTCTTTTGCAGCCTCTAACATTTTTTTCTCCAGAATTGCCCTGTATTTTGCTCTTTCCATCTTCCCATCAACTCTGACCAGCTTTCCTGTCCTTGCTGAAGAAAAGCATCCCCACAGCATGATGTTGCTACCACCATGTTTCACAGTGGGGTTGGTTAGTTCAGGGTGATGTGTAGTGTTAGTTTTCCACCACACATAGCGTTTTGCATTTAGGCCAAAATGTTCAACATTGGTCTCATCTGAACAGAGCACCTTCTTCCATATGTTTGCTACATGGCTTGTGGCAAACTGCAAACAGGACTTCTTATGGCTTGCTTTCAAAAATGGCTTTCTTCCTGTCACTCTTCCATAAAGGCCAGATTTATGGAGTACATGACTAATAGTTGTCCTGTGGCCAGATTCTCCCACCTGAGTTATGGATGTCTCCATAGTGACCAAGGGCCTCTTGGCTGCTTCTATAATTAGTGCTCTCCTTGCCTATGCTGTCAGTTTAGGTGGATGTCTGTGTCTTGGTAGGTTTGCAGTTGTGCCATACTCCTTCCATTTTCAGATGAACAGTGCTCCATTAGATGTGTTCATAGCTTGGGATATTTTTTATAACCTAACCCTGCTTTACACTTCACCACAACTTTATCCCTGACCTGTCTGGCGTGTTCCTTGCTTTTCATGATGCTGTTTGTTCACTAATGTTCTCTAACAAACCTCTGAGGCGTTCACAGAAGAGCTGTAGTTATACTGAGAATAAATTACATACAGGTGCAGTCCATTTACTAATTAACCGAATTAGTCACACTGGATTTTATTTACGGGTATCAGAGTACAGGGAGCTGAATATAAATGCACGCCACACTTTTCAGATTTTTATTTATAAAATTTTCTTTCCACTTTACAATTGCTTGCTACTGTGTGTTGGTCTATCACCTAAAATCCCAGTAAATTGCATTTAAGGTTGTGGGTGTACTGTGCAAAAATGTGGAAAAGATCCAGGCGTATGAATACTTTTTCAAGGCACTATAGAGGTCTTGGTCCACTCCTCCTTGCACAACACCAAATCAAGTGTTAAAATCAGAGAGATCGAAATGATCATTGCTAAATATTGAGTTTGTATCCCTGTATTTCTGATCCATCCATCCATCCATCTTCTTCCGCTTATTTATAGCGGGGGCAGCAGTCTAAGCAGAGATGCCCAGACCTCCCTCTCCCCTGACACCTCAGCCAGCTCCCCGGGAGAAATCCCGAGGTGTTCCCAGGCCAGCTGAGAGACATAGTCCCTCCAGCGTGTCCTGGGTCTTCCCCGAGGTCTCCTCCCGGTGGGGCGTGCCTGGAACACCTCCCTCAGGAGGCGTCCAGGGGGCATCCAAAAGAGGTGTCCGAGCCACCTCAACTGGTTCCTCTCAATGTAGAGCAGCAGTGGCTCTACTCTGAGCTCCTCAAAGTATTCCTTCCACCACCCAACGATATCCACAGTTGAGGTCCACAGCTCTGAACAGCCACATCAACAATGGAGGCTGAGAACATGTTCCACTCGGATTCTATGTCCCCAGCCACCCCTGGTAACTGTGAGAAGTTCTCCCAGAGGTGGGAGTTGAAAACCTCCCTGGCAGAGGGCTCAGCCAGACGTTCCCAGCAGACCCAAACAATCCGTTTAGGCCTGCCAGGTCTCTCCAGCCTGCCCCTCACCACCAGGTGGTGATCAGTTGACAGCTCTGCTCCTCTCTTCACCCAAGTCTCCAAGACATAGGGCCGGAGATCAGATGAGACAACAACAAAGTCTATCATCGATCTCCGGCCTAGGGTGTCCTGGTGCCACGTGCACTTATGGACACCCCCATGCTCGAGGAGGGGTGTATTTCTGATTTGGAAGTATATTTGGCTTGTTATCTGTGTTTATGGCCAAGTCTGAATCTCCTGACAAAGGCAGCCAGGTTTAGGGCTGAAATATCCTGGTATAGAATTCACAGCGCCATCGATCATCATTAAAACCCCTGAACCACCAGACCCAAAGCATCAAGCATTCTGGCATTGTGTTTTCTGAGATCTTGCTTCAACATCCTCCTCACATTTTGTATTGTATTCTGTCTCTGTTGTAAGTTCTTTTGGAGCAAAACCATCACTGTCTCCAGCCTGTTCACAATAGTGTTTTGTTTCATAAAATATATAAAAAACACTTTCAGAAATGAGTGAATCAGGTTTTTGTACTTGTGAAGAAATACCAGAATTAAGTTGCCAGGATAAACTAGGGTGATGAGAAAATATCAGTGGCTTGTAATAATTATTCACATGGGCAATGTCTTCAGCATCTTTCCACCATCTTTTCCATCTTTCTTCATCATAGATCACAGTTAATCAAACATTCAGGCACAAATACATGCACCTAGGGTGTAAGTAAGCATATTAAGTGCTGCATTGTAATCGCACATGTGTTCAGGAGGTGAAAGTCTGACTTAAATTCTTCTTCTGTGATTGCGATATAGCAGACAGGGTGAGACCCAAGAAAATAAAGGGATAATGAATAAAGCATGAGTGTGTCTAAGTGTGTCTGCTCATAGCTTTCAGGAACATGCCAAATTCTGTGTGTGTTGAGAACAATGTAGTTTAACTCCTACACTCTCCTACAAGCAGTATGCTGACTCAAAGATTGACCCTATTTGTATTCCCTTTGATCTCAATAAAATCTGTGGAAGCTCAGGGAATTTTCATGACACAAAGGTCTACAGTGGATAGTCCTTTGGACATCCTTGTTTCAGCCATTTTTAAGCATTTCCTGTCATTGTTTCAATGTATTTCTTATCTTTCATCACTGTCCACTTGCTGTGACGGATATCTTTATTAAATGCACTGGGAAAAGCTCTATGTCACCAGTAGATTCCATGCAATGACATTTCTAATCTTAGTAACCCTGATTCTTTATCCAGTCTTGTATGTGATTAAAGATTCATTCATTCATTTTCCATCTTCAGAGGGATGCAAGCAAGCGAAATGCTTTTATGTCGACTATACCTGACCTGGTTAAACCGCCGATGTATGAGCTGTTCACTAATTTTACTGACCAAAATAGAAAACATATGATGGCATCTGCCACCAGAACTAAGAGCAGGTTGGATAGTTTGGGTGGTTTTGAGTTGGACTATATTTTCTTCCAGCATGCATTGAGTGGAACTCTGTTTCGGGTGCCTACCATGAGTGTGGAATGTGTCTTTGTATGTGACTCCCTCCCCCTTTTCCCTACTATTTATTAGCTCTCCTTTTCTCCCTGTTTGTTATTGTTATTAATAAGTGAGTTTTAAAGGAGCAAAAAGGGTGGAAAATGGCTTTCTCTCACAAACCCCTTCCACACCATTGCCACAAATATGGTGAAATAACTAAACAAATATTAAAGTAGTTAAGATATAGACATTATAAAAGTTTACATGGACAACACCCTTTATATAAGGGTAAATAAAGTGTAAATAAACAGTAATCTTCTGACAGAAAATGTATGTAAAAACAGTAATTATCTGTAACCTATCTATATATTTTTTTTTTCTGGCACCCAGGGTACCAGAAAGTAACGCGAAAATGAACTCCATGCTGATGAACTCCATGCTGATAGGTGCATTAGCACAAACAATGTTTTTAATCACATTTTAATAATTAATTAACAATAATATTAATAATAATTAATTATCATTACTATTAAAATTATTCATAATGAGTTGTAGGCCTATTTATTTTTATTAGTATTTTTTTTTACCTAACGTGGTGCTCCTTTTGACCGTCTTTGGCAGAAGATTTTTTGGTAGCATCCCCAGTGTTGTAGTTAATGTAGTAATTAATACTAACATAAATTAAATGCACTTGCCTCATATACTTGTTAGCCAAGTCCAACATTCAGATTATTTCATATTAGTGAACTCAAAACATTCTCTATGTACCTTAACAGAAACCAACAGAAGGGGATTTGGTTTCCAAGGGGTGCAGTTAGAGTTTCAAAAAACACTTATAAAATTGACAATCATTAGAGATTTATATGTTGATTGTCTCATATCCCATTTTTCCTGGAGGAAAAAAGAAGTAAATATTTCATTGATTATTCATGGCCTCTTCCAATTCCAACAATTTGGAGCTCCCACTCAAAATCTTGGCAGGTCTCCAAAGGTGTAGCAAATGATTGAGTTGAACACAACAAGAATAAAGACATAAAACTTCATTATCTATTAAAAAAGAACTTGAAATGTGCTTTAAAAGCTAGCACAGTATACAGTACAGTATTGTTTAATGTATCCATTGTTCATTGTATTATATATTATTGTATTATATATTAATATATAATGTTGAAATCTCTATAGCCAAGTCTTTCCAGCTTGACTGAACAGCATATGACATTCATCAGGATCAGTTGGATGATTAGACAAAACCAAAATGTTCTGTCAGCTTGATTTTTAGTGTTTTTGTATTTGTCTTTTTTCCAACTGATTTATGAATACTGACATGAAAAGCCATTGGCAAGGAAATGTTGTTTTACAAAACTGATCGACGCATGACCATTGACCCTGCTACAATTAAAGTGACCTCTCCAGTGGCCAAATTACTCCTACTCTTGTAATAGAATGTTAAAATAATGAATAAATGAATCATGTCTGTTTGAAGATATTCCCTTTGGTGTAATGAGAGGAATATATTGGAATATATATATAGTGGAATATATTGTGGAACTAGATTTAGACTACAGTATGTAGTGCTGTCAAAAAAGTTGCTTTTTTTTCGAGAAGAGAATAGTTTCTGGTTGTAAGTAATACAAAATTTCCCACACAATTGAATCAGATATCTGTGCCTTCAAATCCTTCTTGACCACCATTAAGAATTCCATAGAAACCTGACCTCCAGCCAGAAGAGTAACAATTTCTTGGGTACAGCAACAAAATCGCATAACTCTTCATCATGGGAACGCAGGCTGATGTTAGTCCATCTCTAATGCTAGAAACATTGCCAGAGGCTTTTGTTCAGGCTGGTTTTCTCTGACCTGCAGCCCCTAGGTGTCTCATTAGGGCCCAATAATCATAGTCCACAATAACAGATAATAATAGCCCCCTCCCCAAACCATCCTGCTAGCAATCGGTCCCTTATTGAGACTAATGGGGGAATTAGCTTCCCTGAGAACGAATGTGCCAGGACAAGGCATTTTTTCTGACGTATACTCATATACTAGGTTGACTGCCCTAAATGTGAGAGAGAGAGAGCGCAAGAGAGAGAGTTAGAGACTTTCTAGTCTTTGGATTGCTCCCCAATCCCCAAAGCAGATGTTGTCTTTGAGTTTTGAGTTACAGAGCTAGTGGTAAAAAGTTATATGAAACAAAGCTTCAGCATTGCTGTTTGTTTTGTTTCAGAATGTTTTTGCTTTTCTTTCTTAATCACTTTCACCTTGATGAATCCTGATTTCCAACTGTCCAATCTTTGTCTGCTCTTTGGGGTTCCTTGGCTGATAAGGATGTGGTTTGCTTACTTCTGATTTGTGAGGAAAGACCACTGTGGTGAAGACTGGAGAAAGAAAGAAAGAAATGCAGAAAGAAATAGAGAAAGGGTTTTTGTAAGTTGGCTGGATTTGATAGCAACAATGATAACCCGAGTTCTCTGCAGCTGCCTCGGTGTGTTAGCTGGTCCAATGCCATATAATATTGCCAGAACAGAGGAGCAACTCAAGACATCTGGCTCGCTGCCAGATTTCCCTCTGTCTTCTATTCTCCTCTCCATTTCTGTATTTGCTCAGGATGGTTTTCTCACTTGAGCCTGCTCAAGTGAAGGCAGTATATGTATGTAGGCATTTTAGAGGATATTTTAGAGGAAGCTGGATTTGCAGTTTTAGTTATTTAAATGTTACAAAGATAATCTGCATTCTTAATGTAAAGGTGCATTTGAGATAAATATTGTCTCTATTTTTGTGTGTGATGAGATAGGACTGTTTTCTAGGTTTGTATTACCAGATAGTCTTCAGGAATCATTCTAAATAACCAGGTTGTAGCTTGTTTCCTTTGCCTGTGGTCTCTTCCATTTACAGCTAAAATGACATGCTTTTTCCAACTTAAGTTTCTTGCATGATTGATTGATTAGCCATTTTGATGTATCAACTTAAAAAATAGGTGAATTAATGCCTGCTTTCTTGAGATTATACAACTGTTAATGTTTAATATCAGGCTGCTATGTGTAAAACAATTTACTGGGCTATATTTTACTCCTGCACAGAACTTTATTTCATACCAACATAGTTTTCACATTGGCCCTTGCTGTAAAATTCATAATGTTGGCTCAAGTCACATTTTTTCACTTCTGCTACTCTTGTGCTCAACTGTGCCCACACAGTCTTAACTATTTACATTGTTGAGAACAGATTTCATTTTATTATTTTATTATTTTAGCTTTAGGCATAGCAGATTTGCAGACCATTCCCATACATGAACATAGTGTGTGCCCTGTGTAGTCCATTTTGGGGTGCTCAAATTGCACCTCAATAATGGGACATGATATGGGAACTGGATGTGATGGCAGTGGAAACAGTTTTCCTCACAATAGTCGCCTTCATGACCATATAAATTTTAAGCATGTAGGTGTGCTATCTTAATCTTGAAATTCAGATAGAACTTGGACAATGATGGGTACCTCTTACCTTAAAATGCTGTAGTTATGAGGTCATGAAGTAGGAATGGATAGATGAAAAAATAGAAACAGTCAGATCTGTGTTCAGAAGTCTTTTAGATGGTTATTGGGTTTGTGTTCTTGTCTTGTCTTCCCAGGAGAGTTGAAGCTGTTATAGCTGCAAAGGGTGGGCCGACATCATATTAAACCCTATGGATTAAGAATGGGATTTCACTCAAGTTCATATGCATGTGAAGGCAGGCGAGGGAATATTAGTGAAGTGGTTTGTTTCTTCACACACTGTGTGTTGCCTGTATTTCTCAGCATTGAGGACACCATTCATTCTGACCAAAACTCCAACTTCATTTGCAGAAATGCAGCCCCAAACTTGCAAGGAACCTCCACCACGCTTCACTGTTGCCTGCAGACACTCATTATTGTACCACTCTCTAGCCCTTCAGTGAACAACAGCCTTCTGCTACAGCCAAATATTTCAGATTTTGACTCATCAGTCCAGAGCACCTGAGTGTATGCCCTGTGACATGAAACTGTCTTCTACATCCTCACCTTGGTAGCAGAGTTTGGCTGTTCCTCACCCAGGTTTAAGCTCCTACACAGATGTTTATGTTTCAGTTAATGACTCAGTTTCAACCTACATGTGAAATTGATGATCATTAGCACCTGTGACTTTGTGCAAGTGCACTTATAAGAATTGATTCTGGTTTGAAGGCAAAGGGTAGTAAGATGAAAGATTGATTGGATTTAGATTTTTCTTTTGCTCACTGACTTTTGTAAATTGATAAAAATAAACAATTATTATTTGTGTTTGAAAGCACTGTACCAGAATGTTGAAGAAGGTCATGGCACACACATATTTGATAAAAAAAAAAAATCAGAAATGTGAATGAGAAAAATCAAATCATCCTACAGTGAATTTTCATGATCTCGAATAATTAAACACAATCCCATGGATGTTATTTGTCTATTTTCATTTTCCATTTGATATCTTATTTCACTACTCCAGCCTGCCACAACACCCCACGTCTGTGTTTCAAAATTTGGATACAAGTTCTTCCATCCATATTCATTCTCCGGCAATAAACCTTTGCCAAATCAGAAAACTGTATAGCTTTCAAACAATTTTCCCTTGTATATATTTAACAATAATTAATGTCACTACCTGACTTTGAGAATGGAATTAAAGGTGGCTGTAAAACAGCACTCATTTGCTAATAACCCATAGTCAGTATGGTGACCCACCGTCATCCAGGATGCATGGTAAGCAAGAGTCCAGACTCTTCTCTGTCTTGGCAAGAAGATGTTGGACTGGACTCTTCCTAAGTGTCAGAAGAGTGGAATCACTTGCTGTCTTACCACATGTACAGCAGCTATTGTATGAACTATCTCTTGTTCTTCACTAGTTTTGTGTAGTTTAGGAGTATTTTTGGGCCACAGGACTTGTTTTGCTTGTAATTGTTTACATGTTTGTATTTGATGTTGCTCAGAAAAGCTTCATACTGAACTAGGTTAATATAGAACATAGTTTCTTTCAAATGCAGCTTCCACTGTGAGGTATACCACAAATGACACTGACTGTTTGTCTGTACAGTCTTGAGCTGCTACAAAAGCATAGTGTGAGGTCCCCTGAATGTCCGCTGAATCCAAATGTCAAAACTTCATTTGTATGATTGTTTTCAGAAAGAAGTAGGCTACAACACTTATGTTGTAAGTAAAGATGGCTCTGGGAGGGCTCAGCAGTCCTGCGTGCCTGGCTTTTCCTTTCTATTGTCTGCAGGCCAATATTGAAAGTACCTGTAGCTTTGGCTGCATGTTGAATTGATCCACGCTCAATACACTAACTGACTTTCTTCATTCATGTGTGTAATCATCTGTAGATTTTGTGCTTCAAAGTATGTCTGTGCTCTGCAGAGATGTACAAGATATAGGGAATATGATATTTTAATAAATTACTCAAATTATTAAAATAATTTGAGTAATAATTTGGGGGTGGGGGGGCAGTCAATGGTATCAATTCCTTCATCTTCCAAGAACTGCTTGCATATTCTCGCCACAAGAGGTCGGGCATTGTTGTGCACCAGGAGGAACCGAGGACCCACTGCACCAGTGTAGGGTCTGGCAATGGACCCAATAGCAGTTAGGGTGCCATTGTGTAGTGTGTAGAGGTCTGTGCGTCCTTCCAGGGATATGTCTCCCCAGACCATCACTGACCCACCACCAAACCGGTCATGTTGAATGATGTTGCAGGTGGCATAAAATTCTCCACGGCAACTCCACACCCATGTCGTGTCTGTCACATGCTCAGGTGAAACCTGCTTTCATCTGTGAAAAGCACAGGGTTCCAGTGGCAGATCTGCCAATTGTGGTGTGTTCTGGGCAGTGAACACAGGGCCCACTACAAGTGGGTTGGGCCCTCAGGCCACCCTCATGAAACCTGTTTTTGATTATTTGGTCAAACACATTCACACCAGTGGCCTGCTGGTGGTCATTTTGTTAGGGCTCTGGCAGTACTCATCCTGTTCCTCCTTGCACAAAGGAAAAGATACTGGGCCTGCTGAGGGATTAAGGACCTTCTACGGCCTTGTTCAGCTCTCCTAGAGGAACTGCCTGCCTCCTGGAATCTACTCCATACTCTAAAGACTGTGCTGGGAGACACAGCAAATCTTCTGGCAATGGCACGTATTGATGTGCCATCCTGCAGGAGTTGGACTACATGTGCAACCTCTATAGGGTCCAGGTACCACACCATGGTACTAGTAGTGACACTGACCCTAGCCAATTACAAAACTAGTGAAACATCATTAAGAAAAGACAAGGAGGGACAAAATGTCAATGGCCTCCACCTATGAAAAAAATTAAATGCTTTGCCATTTCATCTATAGAAATCAAATTTGATGAAAGTGCATTGCTAAAGATTAGGGATTTATTAATGTCCCCATGCCATTATATTTTAATTTAAATGACATTAAATGTATTTTAAATAACCCATTTTGTCACTCAGCAAAGCCTTCAAAAAGAGAATTATTCTGAGTTAATTTTACATTCTCAAACTGACATTAAAGTTACATTAATCCTCTCATTCTGCTTATGATTAATCCCTTAAATAATCCGTTTAGATTTCATGCATTGCAGTTTACTGGCATTGTGTTGGAGTAGAAGAGCCAAAAGAGAGACAGATTTTCCTAGCCGCTTCCTACAAACTATTTTTTTGCACCTTCCCCCTTTTTTTGGTAGTACAAAAGTAATAAATGAGAAAAGCTAACTTGATTTTTGAATCTCCTTATGTGCATGCTACAGCTTAGGAAAGCATGGATATTTCTGAAGTATTTCACCTCCCTCACATTGTGTTGATGCTTTGACTGAGATACACAGTCTAATTATCATCCTGTTTGTCTTATTGGATTTTTGTGCTGAAAGGTTTTATATTTCAGAGGTCATTTTAGACTAAGCATTAGTTTATGAAAAACTAGGCTTACATGCTGAAACAACAGTTTTTCTAAAAGATTACAACTGAGATTTCATTGCAATCAATAGCTTATTCCTACATAATGGTGTGATGTGCATACTCTTACGAGTGATGTGCCTTTATCTCATTTCTTTTCATAAAGAAAATAGCTGCAGTTGGCTAAATCCTTAACAGAGCTTTATTGATCTCTGACAGTAGAAAAAAAAGTTTAGATGGGATGACTGTAGCATCAGCAGCACAAGTTTTTGGTCTCATGCTCAACTTTATACTGACCCACTGGCTGGAGAATGTCAGGAAAATGAGGAAAATCTCCTAATTTCTCCATCAGCTGCATACTTTATAGGCTGCTGACTCATGTTAATGCTGCACTCCTCTAACAAGCTTAAAGAAGTATTTTTATGAGCAAGCCAATGCTGAACATTTCTATAGCACTTTTTTCTTGTGTCTGTCAAGAGGAAGTGTTGTATGATTTCTATATATAACAATATAACCCATATTTATTTATTTATACATCTGTCTATCTGCCTGTCTGTCTAATTTCTTTTAAAATCCACTTAAAAAGGCCAGTTATGACCAGATAAAATTCTTAATTCAACATTAATTTCAGGAAATGTTGCTCTGAAATGTCCTTAGATTCTTACTTATTGCAAGCCATAAAGTATTCTATGCTAACAAAACAGTTGGCCTAAAAATAGTAAGCAATGTTTGTGTTGATGTAGCTGTGTACATCAAAAAAAATAAAAAGGCATACATTTGTAATTCAAAGTTAAGTAACATTTTCAAGGCATTTATACATGGAAAAATGCATATGGCAAATGAACAAATCTCACACTTGCATAAGAATAAATTAACGTATAAATAGGTGAATATTCACGACGACAAATGGAATATAAAAGTTGGTGTTTGCTGTGTTTTTTTCTCCATTGATAATATTTCTACCATATATTAACCATTTATATGTATGGCATTTTGCAGATGCCCTTATCTAGAGTGACTTACAATTATCTCATTTACACAACTGAGCAGTAGAGGATTAAGGGCCTTGTTCAAGGGCCCAGCAGTGGTGTGGTGGGATTTGTACTCATGACCTTCTGGTCAGTAATCATAAACACTGGGCTACACTGCAATATATGTTCTACATCATCATTACAGACTTTACAACTGTAAGAACACTGGTGATGTTGGAGGGTTGATATGATAGATATTAGTGAGGCAGATTCAATTCAGTTCAACTTTATTTCTAAAGTGCTTTTAACAATAGACATTGTCTCAAAACAGCTTTACAAAGACATGAAATTAGGACATAGTTTATGGGTTTTGTCCCTAACTGTTATCAATAATGAGCAAGCCATTGGCAATGGGGGCCAAGGAAAAACTCCCTCAGATGATAAGAGGAAGAAACCTTGAGAGGAGCCAGACTCAAAAGGGAACCCATCCTCATTTGGGTGACAATGCTCTGTGGGGAAAAAATGTGGTTCTAGTTCTGAAACTGTGGAACTTCTGGTCTGATGGGAATAGATGGAACAGTCTGTGATCATATGGATAACATGTATTATGTAATAATAAATATGAACTGCCAACCGTGACTGATGACTGTCTTTGTGCTACCAAATCCATAGAGTGACAATTTATCAATGATATCCTTACGAGGAAATTTTATTAATTATACTAATAAATGTATGTAGTTCTTTACTTCAAATTTATGCAGAGCAAATCTACCACACTGACCAAAGTACTGCTTGCTTACCTGTCTTAAACATGTCATCATTATAGCAGAGCCTTGCTTATCTTTGCCCTGTGATGCATTCTGCCTTAATTGCTGAAATGTGTAGTTGGTATTCGATGCATGCAGAGCTCATTAAGTGATGTGGTGTTTGTGCAGCTGTGTGATGAGGAGTGTTAACCACGTATGACACACACTAATTCAGCATTGTTACACTCATCAACCATGTTCTCAAGGGGATCTCCAAGTGGTTTATTTATGACTCTGAAGTAAAAAATGCTTTACATTTTCTACAGTGGAATTCACACTGTATGTTTCAGAGGTATAATATACTTATTTAAGTCTTTGTTCTTTTATGCTTTCTTGTGCTTGCCAAATTATCTTCTGGCACATGGAAAAAGAGGTAAATAATAGTAATGAATCAGTGATCAAGATATTTTGATTAATGAAAAGACTGTGAGGGGAAAAAAACAAGATAAAAAATGTTAACCCCTTCTTATAATATTCAAACTTCCATTCAAACTATTCTTATTCTAAGCAAGCCCATTTACACTAAACACAAATTCATGAAATCTTGGACTTGCCATTACCAGCCTGGTCTAGCTAAAGTTATTGTAAAGTACTGGCCTAAACACTATAAAGAAAGCAGATACTAAATTGACACATTCTGCATGAAACTAATGCTTGTAATTCCCCCAGGTATATATAGCCAGCAAGAAGATGTTTTTTCCCTATCGTTCCCTTTATGACTTGATCATCTCTTGTCAACTGCCTGTGTTTAGAGGGGTATGAAAAATATACAATGTTATTTTCAGTCCATAAAGAATTTCAGTAGCACTTTGTGTTCTATTTCATCCTTCCCAAAGACTATTTTTTGCTGTAACTTTTAACAAATAAATTAATTAATTAAATAAAAGTTTAAGGTTAGGGTTAGGGATAGGTTTATTCTCTTACCTCAAATCTAGCGTTAAAACATGCTAGTGCATTTAAAAAAAATAATATTTTAATAGTTCATTCTTTCATAATTTAATTAGAAAAAAGTAACCTGTCATATTTTATATTCATTGCACGTCAATATTTCATTTTTTTTCATCTTGATCATTATGGCTTGACGCTCATGAAAAATCCAGTATCTCAAATGATTAGAATATTTCTTTTGTGAACAGCCAGCCTTAGACACTGTAAGGCATAATGATCTTCATATGTAATGAATATAAAATATGACAGTTTACATTTTCAAAATAATTATGAACTTTTTCATGCACTAGTATTTCTTCTGTGGTTCCTGTACTTGCTCTGTCGCAGGTGGTAATGCCATACCTTCTGAACAGATGGAGGTAGATGGTTTACATTTTGGTAGAAATTGTGTATCTTCAGTTCACCTAACTAACTCCACATATGCCTGAGAAATTGGTAAATTTGCCTTCTCAGGTAGACATTTTTTTTATGTCCCACCTCACATGACATTAATAGGGCATGACATTGATGTAGGCAATCATGCTACCCTATTATACTGCATCCTTACAGTGACACAAGCAGTGATGAAGCAAGATACAGAATACCTGTACATTAAACATGGACTAGCTGTCCCTAGTGTGAGTCCTTGGTGTTCCTCCTGCATTTTAGTGCACAAGACATATACCACATCTATGTTTTTGCATAGAGAATGGTAAATGCTATAACTAAGACTAACTCATTACTTCTTCCTATAATTGAATATTGTGTAAATTGTGTTGGGAGAGCCAGGTTTACTAGTAAGACTTTTAAATATGTTATTGGAAAGTACCCTTCACTCCAAGAGCATCTGAAATACAGGTATATGCCTTTTGCTACCCCAGACAAATTACCCCAGTATATGATCATGGCTCTTGGGCTCTAAAATCCACCTTCCACAGGCTCATGAACCATTATTAGTATTAGGGGAGGCCATGAATTATAATGGTTAGTTTAATGATATGGTGGAATAGTCAGATACCTGGGGATAGCATTTGAAACTGATGGAGCAAGTATTCATGTGCCTCCTTGGATAAATGTGAATTTGGTCTGGGAGTTGTGAAAATTGTTGATTTAAGGAAACCTGTGGATGCTAAAATCAGCTACTAATCAGCTCTACAGTGCTTTCTGCACCTGATCTGAGTAAGCCATTCAAGCTCAAATTAGATGCCTGTGGTAAGGGTTCTGTCCTCATTCAGGAGGTTGCCCATGGCATGGATCAGCCTGTGTGTTGCTTCTGAAAGACATTCCTGAAGCACTGGCTTAACTACAGCACCACTAAGAGGGAGACCTTTGCCTTGATGGCTTTACAACAATTCAAAGTGTATCTTGGTCACAATCCTTCTCCAGTTCATTTATATACTGACCATAACCCATTAGTGTTTTTACACAGAATGTAAAACCAGTGGTTTTATTCTGAGCCGATATAGTAAGTTCACATTTGTGTGCATGTTGTTCAGGGGCTGGGGTGCTACAAGCTCTCATGTGCTGGTATGTTTTGGGTGTTTGTGTCGTGTGTGTTCAGTCTGTGAACATTGGTCCATTCCTACTTTGCTTCAGCTGCTGCCCTAAGATGACATCAAAAGGCAATACTATTTAGCTGGAACAAAAGCCAGCACCATCAGCAACTTTGGTGCTAATTCACTTTGCTTGTTAGTCTATTCCGTGCTGTGTGATATTATATGCTCACACTGCTATGATTGTAAATATCACCTATACAATGTGTATAGTCACTGGTTGTATGGGGTTTATGCAGTTCTGTTGGGGTTCTATTGTATGTGTGTGGTAAGTTTTTGTTACAACGGTTGTAGGGGTGTGATTGCCAGTTTTGCTGGGGGTTGGGATTTGGACTCTGTTTAAGGTAAGGAAGGTAGGGAATGATGTGTGTGGGGGGTGTGTGTGCTCTAAATTAGCTCCTAAAAACAGGGTTTTTCTATGTTATTTTAACCTGGCTCCATCATGATTTTCTCTTTGTTTTGTACAAAAATGTATATATAATACATCACTTTTGTGCTACTATTGTGTGTCTTCTCTTTTGTACACTCTAGGGACACCTTATACATTATTTACTCCAACTTTCATGAGCCCTTGCCTTTATTCCTGCTTTGCAACCTAACCCTAGGCTAAGTCTTAACATGGGTCAATTTCTCCCTCTGTGCTAT
The DNA here is from genome assembly GCA_025674545.1 of Hassar affinis. Classification (NCBI taxonomy): domain Eukaryota; kingdom Metazoa; phylum Chordata; class Actinopteri; order Siluriformes; family Doradidae; genus Hassar; species Hassar affinis. The sequence goes on along the minus strand of JAOVYV010000035.1, from coordinate 8,492,453 downwards.
CCTCGGAGTATTTCATATTCCCCTGTCTAGCTAAACAGCAGGCCAGTGAATATGTGCTGCTGGAACACTTGAGTGATTTTCCCTTAACATACCACATGTTGTTCTTTGTCAAATCTGCTACAAAAACTGACTCCACACCCTCCACCCAGAAGATTATGGGAAGCAAGGCTGAATGGTTTTCCCTTGCCATACAGGGCACTGTTTATTATTGCTGAGTCAGCTAAATTGTCTGTTTTTTACCCCCCATGACTAATGCTGGTGAATATGGCACTCCTTACACCATCTCATTTGGTTACAATGGAAGATCTATATCTCCTTTCAGTGTGTTATGGCTTATTTAATTTTATGCCACATATTGTGTATTATACTGTATGTTTAAAACCATTACTTTTACATGTTTAATTACAGGGCATTTCATTTCCAACAATCTTTCATCAATTCTGTCAGGTTTGCCAATAAATACTTAAAGAGCTATATTTTCACTGTCTTGTAATTAAACTAAAAGCTGAATTTATATACACAAAAAGCCACTTATCCTGTGATTAAAATAAATAGTAGATTGTATTCACAATGTTTATGACTTCAAATTACTGTCACTTAGCCTAAAAGGATGGCTAAATTAGAGCATAGTACTGAAGAAAGGGGAAGGCTGATGTCTCTGACAACAACATTACCCTTGAGAAGCAACTCTTGCTTTGGTAAGGCATGATCTGTGCTGCTTAGTGATCCATAGGGCTTTCCTGAACTAAAGCAAGGCAGTCAAGCATACAGCCATGTGGTGGGGCAAGAAGATGGCACAAAAACAATGACATACCACACTGCACTAAACTGCAAATGCTAGTGATAGCCAGAAAGGACAAATACACAAATAAAAGGAAAGACTCTGAATGGCAAAGCTTAATTTATAGCCTACCTTAGTATAACCCCAGTGTCACCTTACATACCATTGTTTATGTTCTCAATATATAATGACTTAATCAGTTTGTATCTTATTAACTTATCTAATTACTACATAAAGAAAATATGATTTTGTTCTTTGCCACATCTGGCGACAGCGTAACCCGGTTACCTAAGTGAATTTAAAATGATCTTGCTCCTGGCAGAGATGGGAAGACATGTGAAGACATTGTTTTGTGATATTAGTCAGAATCACAAGTTTGTTTCAATATATGTCATATACTCTACTTTTGTAAACTTGCCCTAGTCCAGGTCTGCATGCTGATGTTTCATAGACTACTGATCTTCTCAGGTTTTCAAACAGAGCGAGATCAGGTTTACACAGAATGTTGTGAAAAGCAAAAGCATCCAGTAAGAGGCAGTTGTCAAATCACTTGCATAGTCTTTTTGCCATCTTCAGCAGTCCAGTATTGGTGACCCCATGCTCCTCATATCTGTTCTTGGCTGATAGGAGAGAAACCCAAAGCACTCTGATGCACATTTTCTGCTCATCAATGTTGTAAAGAGTGGTTATTTGAGTTAAACAGCCTTCCTGTAAGCACAAATCCTTCTGGCCATTCTCCTGAAATCTGTCATCAACACGGTGCTTCCACCCACAGATCTGCCTTAGAGAGGTTGGTTTTTATTTGTCTGCTGATATTAAACATGAACATTGAAACTCTTGACCTGTATCTGCATGATTTTCTGTATTGCACTGCTGCTACATGATCGTCTGATTGCTTGAATAATTGCATGGATAAGGAGGTGTACATGTGCCAACCCAATATATTCGTCAAGAGACACAATTTCAATAAGAATTTTTTCTCTGAACCATTATGATTGTATGAAACCTCCTGTTTATTTTTAGAATATAAATTTCTAACTTCTCAGCAGTAATTCAAAAGATAAGGATATCATGGATTAGTACTTAGTTTAGTTAGTATTTCAGCTCAAATAGCTGCACAATCCCACTGCACCACTATCACTCCAAATCCAATAAATGTTATTCAAGCAAAAACCTTCACATCAAAGCACTGGCCTTGCTAAACGTCCCCAAAACAGACGACAAAATTATTTTCAGTTACCCCCGGCTGGTTACACATTGACCCCTGTGATCTCTTGGATGATGAGAGGGAAGATCTTACAGTGGTGCATGTTTTATCTTGTCCAGTGCATTACCCCATGAAAAGTCACTCAGTCCTCTCAGACATGTTTAATATGACATCACAGAGCATCTATCATGTAGCAGGGTTTTTTGGGGATTTTATATCCACAGAAAACCTATAATTGCCCTTTCTACACTTAAGAGTTGCTGTGACCCTAAACATTAAAATAGTTATTTAAAAATAAATGAATGAATGAACAAAGATAACCAACAAATGGAAAAATACCACCTATGGGGTTCTACTGATGTTGGATCATTTTTGTACATGATAAAGGAGGTGGAACTGAGTCAGGCGGTGTTCTTAATCACAGCCTAATATGTTGTATCTATTAACCTATGAAATGCATTGATTATAAATTTTTTTGCTAATGCAAGTTGTTGAGATTGCTGAAATGAATCAAACAGAATACGTATGTAGTCAAATTTCCCATTTCTCTGTAATTCCTTGCCTTAACTATCCACTTTTAGAGCTATGAAGGATTGTTCTAGCTATTATGATTTCTCTTTTTTTATATTGCCTTATGTTTATTGACCCCTGCACTTAACTATGACTATAATTCTTGGATTGTTCACCATAAATGAACATGCTGAGTATACACAGTTGAACAGAAAACTCTATATTTTATTCAAGAGAAAAAAAACTTTCATGAAGTGAAGGTGTCTGGTTATCAAAATATATTAAATCATTTTTAGGCAGGTTACTTAGTCAAATATCAGTAATGAAAGAAAAAGTAATGTCAGATAAAAGCATCTGCAGAAAAGATTTGCTCTGAATAATTGTGATTAATTGCTACTTTTCAGATCGGAATACGATGGGGAATATGAATTCCACACAGATTAGGGAAATAATTAAATACAGAACCTTACAAAAACTCACATTTTCGAGCCAATTTCTTCCCATTTTAATTTCCTACCTGTGACTAATATCTGATTAACTTCCCCAGGAACTGTACATTCTGTACATTTCTACAAAATGGCAGTTATATTTCCCAGGGTTTCTTCTTGTAATGCTTTATTAAGGGGTTTGTCATGGAGATTAGAAAATGGTGTTTTAGTGTGCTGTGCAAAGGGCGACCTGAAAGAACTCTGTTAATACTGACTTTGGTACTCCATGCAGGATTATACTTGTGTAGTGGGAAGATAATCAAAATGGCAAGCATTATATCAAGACACATCATGATGCATGACAATAATTTAACGTTTAAACTATTAAGATCAATTCATTTTCATGTTGGAATAATGAATGTGTTAGCCATTTTTTAAGCATGTAATGCTGGTAGAGTTTAAGCCTTGACTGCAGTTTTGGAGAGCACTCTGAACGAGTATGATGATGGAGAAACAAAGAAGCAAAAAATAAACCTAATCAACTAGCATCTAGGCCAGTTTACAATGCAGTGTTTCCGAGCAGCTAACACAAAATATAGACTACTATTTAAACCATTAGTTAAATCCATGTCATGCTTGAATAGATTTTTCCTGTAATTACAGAATGCTTGATTGTCTTGAAGGCTGTTAAAAGGCAATAGTTTACATCACCTGTAGTTTTGTCTTGGGAGCTTATACTAAAAGACCAAAGAATGTGAGCAAAAAATGTGATCCGAAAGCTGATTACATTTGCCATTATAATGACCGACAGCCAGTACAAAATCTTATGATTTATATTCTCTGTAAAAAAAAAATCCATGATACAATCATAATGTGTAACACAAACATCTGGGTTCTCAGGAAAAGAGAAAGAGTAGTTCTGTTCTGATGTATGACTTTTAATGTATATACACTGAAATACCAGAAAACCTGGTATACCAGTTAATATTTGGTAGGTCCCCACGGGATCTTAAAGGGAACATTGCACAGTCCTCACATTGATGTTCGTTGAAGCCCCTGCATCGAATTCCGATGTTACTTGAGGTACTGTTGCCCTGCTATTGCATGAAACAATTCTTGCCAGCTGAAGCTGGTCACATTCACCCAGAGTCTTTTTATGGCTACACTGCTGTCATAAGTTTGAGGTTTTGCCGGGATTCTTGAAGTTATGGTACACCCTTGAAATGCTTATATGTGAAAGTTTGCTTCTACCTCCGAAATTCTACGTCCCATTTCATGAGCACCAACCGTTAAAACGAGTTGAAAATCACAAAATCATGATAACTTGAAATTCTCATGGCGGAAACAGCTCTAAAAGCTTCCATAGATGTCTGTCGCTTTATATATGCACTAGCAGACACAGCCAATGACATGCATAGATGGCATTGCTATGTATTTTGCTGGTTTTTACCAGTTTTTCTGGTACTTAAGTGTACATTTTATTGCAGATGCACTTGTTCATTTTTATGACACTAGAATCTGTATTATCACCCTGTTTATATCTTCCATAGTAAATCTGCATTTCCTCTGTAGTTGCAAGCTTTTTAAAGACTCTATGGTTGACTCTATAGTTACACCACTTCACAGTGGCTTTTAAACCGTAATATCCTCTCACACAGAGCATTTAGTGGGCAGTCTCTGGTGCAGTTTGTGTAATGGGCTACAGCCTTAGTAAATTGAATGCTAATTTCAGATGCATTACAAGCACATTTGGTGCCTGCATCAAGTCGCGTTATGAGCCGTGCCTCATCGAGTGCATACATCAGGCCCAGTGAGTTGAATACAGTGTGGGTGGTGGTGTGATGTTCCAGTTATATGCTTTGACAATTGTTCAATGATTATATTTGAAACACACTCTCTTTGTGTCTAGAATTGTTTCCAAACAGAGGTCACCTAAATCGTTCATGTCGATGCTAAAATATTCTGCATATTGAACTGCATAACTAATATGTATTTATCATAAGATATAAAGCTTGCCCTATATATAAACTGGGGATCTGGTATGCCTACCAATCAGCAAACTTTGAAACATGACAATCAAGTCAGTTTTAATAGGCAGCCTAGTTTAGTAAACATGAACTTAAATGCTCCGTTCAGAATCAGAGCTGTTTGTGACATCATAGATGGGCTCAGAAATGATAATGCTCTCCATCTGAATATCTCCACTCAAAGCTTCAGAATCACCTTTATGATGATCACCATTTTTTTTCTATTTCTCGAAGCAAGCCCCACAAACATGTCAGCATTACATCTGTTCATCCTAAGAGTTAAGCAGGGCGACAAACTGTCGTTGGCTGTACAGACCAGCACACCTTGCTATACGAGTGCCTAGCCTCAGAGGACAAAGGAACAAAGAAATCGAGAAGTTTATTTTTGATGGCAATGTCCAAGCTACAGTATGTTCTGCAAAAACCTGTATGTGTGCTAAAACCTTTGTGCCTGACTGCTTTCAGTACAGTACTCTGGAATAAAAAAATATATATATTTATGACAATGACTTATTTTCCACCATGTAATTAAGTCAGTCCATGTACATCTATAGTTTATGCTCACTTATCTCTTGAGCATGTAGCAGCATTTGCTATGGGCACACCCTGCGGCAGAGACGGGCAGGATGAGTAGTGGCTCATTATCATTTAAAGGAACAGGTACTGAAACACTGGAGTGTTTGGTAATTATGCAGGGTCAGAAGAGAAAGAGGTAGTGGATGATTCATTTGTTATTTTTATATTTCATTATGGCCCCAGGAAATCTGGAATAATTTGTCAAAATGGATACAACACGTCCCCTTTGAGAATATAAAATTTTGAGTTCAATGTTACGGAAATTGATTGGTTAGTGGAAGCAAAGAATGATCGTACTCAAGCATTAAGGACATCAGAATAGTAAGGTTAACACACATTAGAATCGTGATCATTTTTAAGCCAATTTTTTATTTTAATACAATACAATATAGGAATGAGATCTCTCTCTCTCTATCTATCTATATATATATATATATCTCTTTCATATAACAACTGAAGTGATATTCCATTGATTGATCATGGATTACAAATGGCCTTTTATGTTTAAAACAATCCTCTGTGAGTGTCTTGCAGTTGCTGTCTTTCTGATGGTTTCCATGTTATCAAAATCAATGTTATTCAAAAAAACAAATGATCTGCTTGCACTATTCTAGTATTTGCATTAAAGCAATGCTTTATTTGTATATTGTGACAATGGGACTTGAGTGGAATGTTTCTGCTAAGGTGCCATATTTAATGATAGCAGTTAAAATGTAACATTTTCTTTTATTATGTTATATATTATTATGTCAGAAAATATGTAACAGTAATTTATCTTTATTTATCTATACCTTCGTAAAAAAAAAAAAAAACCCTCAGATTCAGGAAAACTGCAATTATTCTGAGTGGTAGACAGATAAAGGTATACAAGAAGAAGCCCAAGCATTTCTATGAGTGAGTGATAATTACTAGAGATAAGGTCAGAGCCTTTTTTTTTTTGCTAATATATATATTTTTTTATTTTTGCTTTGTTCTTTTTGAAATTCTTTTCTGCTTATCATGTCTGTAAAGAGTGTTATGCCCCTTGTCTGGTTGTCTATTTCTGCCAGGTGCATTCTAGATATCTGGGCTGTGTTTTGCCTTCAACTCTCTGGAATCCAGCATCCATCCATGTTCTCTCCGCTCCCCCTTTAAACGTGTGGCAGCAGACTGGAAAGTGTGGCTATTGGTCTGGAGTTTGGGAGTTTGGGAGTTTGGATTGTGTTTAGTGCTATAGAGAGATTTTGACTTTGCTTGATTAGTATGCTATGCTTGAACGTATCTTGTTCCTGTTTGACCACAAGTTTATCTTTTCCCCTTTGGCTTTGGTTAACAGTTTAAAATATTTTACATTATATTTTGTAAATATTGTTATACCAGTTTGTAAGGAGTTGGCTGCCACTTTTGTTGGGGTGTGAGTTTTTCGTCTCTGTTTATGTTTAGCAAGGGAGTTAGGTTGGTCAATGTCTTTTTCTGGATTTATTTTGTAAATAGGGAACATTGTGTATATATAAGTTAGTTTGAGTTTTGTTTATTGTTTTGGCCTTTGGTGACTCCTGATACTGTATGCTGGTTTTCCTTCAATACTTTCCTTCAAACTTACCATTTGTAAACTCCTCTGACCCATTTGTTATGGCCTGACCCTAGACCAGGTCATAACGAGTGGTTATTGAAGTTTCTGTCTGGCCATCCTCCACTGAACTCTCTCATCAACAAGAAATTCCATCAGCAGAACTGTTGTTCAATTGGTGTTATTTGTTTTTGGCTCTGATCTGTATAAACTGTAGATACTGCTTTGCATTAAAATCCCAGGAGATAAGCAGTTTGGAAATACTCAAATCAAACCATCTGGCATCAACACCCATGCCACAGTCGATGTCACTAGATCACAATCCCCTCCTTTTGTTACTAATTGAATTTACCTGAAGCTCTTGATCTGCTTGTTTGATTGGCTGATCATTGCTGGAATATGAGAGAATATATAGAAAATATCAGAATTTGAATTCCTGGGCCAACCAATACGCATGTCCCCTTTTATCTATTAAAACACCTAGAGCTTACTGTACAGTCACTACCAATGAATCTGTCGCTGTTTTAAATTTTCATTATTAGCATTTAGCATTAGAATTTCATAATTAAACTGCATGTATTCAGATATTAAATCAGTCAAATGCAATTTTGTTGTTATCCACCAGTATATTCTACTACCAATAATGCACCGCAATTGCTGCATCTGTTCATCCCTTGCCAAATCCCAAACTCCCTTGCAGGCACAACTGCCCGTATCTGTATTGCTGATTCTGTAATTCCATGAGCTGATGCAACATAAAACTAATTGTCAAGAGCACAGAGCCTTCCGCCATGGCTGTTATTAACAGCATGTGTTGTCCTGGCCTGGTCCTTTCGTGTATTCAGTGTATATA
>JAOVYV010000035.1:8469616-8481454 GCA_025674545.1 Hassar affinis | reverse complement strand
ATCAACGAATTAACTCTAAATACCTGCAAAAGATTCCTGAGGCTTTTAAAAACTCCCAGCCTGGTTCATTACTCAAACCTCCAATCATGAGTAAGACTATATGAAATATTTCAGTTGGTGTGCAATGAATCTAAAATATATGAAAGTTTAATGTTTATCAGTACATTACAGAAAAGAATGAACTTTATCACAATATGCTAATTTTTTGAGAAGGACCTGTATATGATCACGCATTAAAAGATGCATGTAGAAACACAAAGTGCATAAACTCTCATCCAGAATAATTTTGTTCAAATTGTTCATTTACTTAGAACTTAAGCAGGATGCATCCATTTTTGACTTGGATCCCTGGATTCATAAAGTTTCTTAAAATTGAAAAAGCTCTACAAAGAATTGTATTGTAGGTTTTGAAAGAGATCATGGAAACATGCATGTTTTTTGTTCAGAGCTCACCAGCAGTCTAACACAATCCCATCTTCACTTGACCTTTATCAGCTTTAACGGACTATTTTAGATGAAGATGGAAAGCTTTCAGTTCTAAGACATAAAGTGTCTGTCTCTCAATACCTATTGAAGCTCTTCGAGGCTGGATACGATTAAATATATAGGGTATATAGGTGATAGAGTTCATCCCAGTCAAGCTCTGAGCACCAGTGCTTTCTCCTTACTCTTTTTCAAATATTTGTTTAAAGCTATCTGTGTGGGTAGGATACAGAACACCATCACACTGTACAGGTTTGTGGGAACATTTAGGTTTGTTCTATCCAAAGGAATAACATTTGTTTTAAAGAAAACAAGGCAAGGCTGGTGCTGCATAGTTTCTTGATGATATGATTCTCAATTCTCTCCAGGAGTCTCAGCTACCTACACTTGGGCATGTGTACAGCACTGTGGAATTTGATAACTCAAATTAAAAAAAGCAAAAACTATTTTTTTTCAAAATACTAATCTACTTTTATACTAACCACTTTATCCTGGTCATGGTCATGGTGGAACTCCAAACATACAATAACTCAGATTCAGGCTCAGGGAGCCTGGAGCTGTAAGTTGTCACTTCCAATTCATCATAGAGAAAAAAAGATGTACTAAATCAAGTGCTATTTCATACCTAACATGGGTGCCACCAGTGATGGAAAATTGAGAAATCATACATTGCAGCGATCACACAATTATTTTAACATTAGTTGACTTGTTGTGTGCAGGCTCCAAATGATTGAATTGAGCTACATTAATACAATTTGTTTTTGTACATCCAACAGAATACGATCTCATTTCAAAGCCCTGAATTAAATGGAAACCTGCCCTCTTACTGAGCTCAGGGTTAAATATAGGTTGTGCTGTTGTGAGACTGTGACATTTATCACTACATTATTTTAATACATGTGAAATTTTCTTCACATCAATGCAAACGTCCTCACAAGATTTTATAATGCAATTGGATCACGTTAATATTGCTTGAATTAATCACGCTCACTCTACATAATTCAAACTAGTAAATAGAACATTGTTGAAATTAAATTTAGCTTAAGCAATTAAATATTTTACTTAATTTTCTTAATATAATTTATTACTTCATTTTCTTAACTTAATATCCTTATGTAAACTTTACATATGTTCTTTTAAATCTGACCAATAATACAGTCTATCTCCTTTTTTCAGTGTGGATTAACGGCACTTCCATTACATCTCCTTTATACTTGACTTATATGTGAACAAAATGAATATAAATCATTCAGACAGACAAACCTTTAGAAAGGTTTTGGTATTCATGACATTCTAATTTTCACTTAACAGACTCAGATCTTTTTGTGGCTCAGCTCTGATTATTATGTTGTTGGGTTTATTTGGTGCTATTTCCATTGAAACTCATGTTAAACATGTGATGGCTCATTTACAATTTGAAGCAAATTCATCTCCTCATTATGAACTTTAAATAAAGTGTGACGTGGTGGATGAATTCAATAAGGCATAAGTTAGAAATTCAAAAGACACCAGTTTCTCACGAGTCCACTGTTTGTTCATTTTCGTATTAACACCCGTGCTCAGCTGCTCTCAGAGATTTTGTGTGTGCGCGCACACATATGCATGTGTGTGTGCATCTGTGGTTGTGTCATAATACAAACCCCATTTGCAGAAATGTTGGGCCAGATATGAAAAAATGCAATAAAAACTGAAATCTTAATTTATTAATTCACCTGAAGCTTTCTATTTGGTAAATATAAACAAATGTACAAATTGATACCTGTAATACACTCAGAAAATGTTGGGACAGAAGCATGTTAACCACTGGGTCACATCACATTTTCATGCTATGACCCAATTGCAACAGTAATGGGATGTAAGAGATTTGATCTGCAAACATACATCCATATGAATGACAATAACAATGTGAAGCAAAAGGGTGAGCCTGTATACGATCCATTGTTCAAGGTCCAATCAGTTATTGAGAAGGTCTGTGCAAACTGTTTGAAATTTGAACCAGAAGAAAACCAATCCATAGATGAGCAGATGATTCCCTTCAAAGGAAAGAATGGAATGAAACAGTATATCAAGAACAAGCCACGAAAATGGGGAATCAAGGTCTTTACTTGTGCAGGTGTCACTGGACTAGTCTATGACTTTGAAGTATACACTGGAAAAGGAACTGTGACCAATGAGTGTGGACTTGGTGCTTCGTCTCGTATCAGAAGTTCCCAAAGGACTAAACTACAAGTGCATCTTCAACAGCTGGTTCACTTCCCCTGAACTCATTGTGGAACTGAAGAAAATGGGAATTCTAACAGTCTCCATGGAGGTACCCTCAAAAGTGACAAGGAACTGCTGGGCGTGGTGCGTATGAAGTGAAATACGAAATGACAAGTGGGAAGGCCATTGTGAAGTGGTATGATAACAAGGCAGTGTTATTGGCATCATCCTTCATTGGCCCTGATCCTGTTGATAGATGCAGAAGGTGGTCGAAAGAGAAGAAGGAATATGTGGAAGTGGACAGACCCCACATTGTCAAGCTGTACAACAACAACATGGGAGGAGTAGACTTGGCAGACAAGTTTGCAGCTCTCTATCGCATTGAAATCCGCCCACATTGTTGGTATCTGAGCATCTTGTAATACTAGATTGACCTATCAATGGTCAATGGCTGGCTCCTCTACCGCTGTCATCTCACCCAGAAGCAGGAGAAGAAGTATATGCTGCTTCTTGACTTCCGTGCTCAAGTTGCAGATGCCCTCATCAAGGTTGGCAAACAGGTTGACTTGAACAGCAGAAAAAGAGGTCGACTGCCATTGGAAAATGCTCCAGAACCCCATCAAGCTGCCCCACCTCCACTTCAGAGGATTGTTGTGCCATCAGCTGATGTTTCCATCTGAAGTGCAAAGTCCTTTTGTGCTTTACAAAGAACAAAATTGTTTCATGGGCTAGCACACGAAAAAGTGACATTCAGGACATTCAGACTTCTCAATGAGGATTTGAGACATTGGTGTAGTATTATCAGTATCAAAAGTTATTTCATTCGTGATTTTGTTTTTACTATTGTCATTTTTTTTCCATTTTTTACTCATCTATGCCAAGTTGTTTTTGTTGTTATTCTGCCAAAAAAGCACTTTGTAACATTGTTTTGAAAAAGTGTTATACAAATAAGGTTAGTGTTCATATATATTCAGTCTTCAGTGTTAATGTACCACTCCAGGCGAATGCATTGCATGTGAAGTTCTCGCAAAAAAAAAGTCAGAATTGTATATTACTACACCATATGATAATTTTCACCAAATATCTGATTTTCCCTGCTACTAAAACTTAATTTGAGCTTGAGAGGGTTAACTATACTTCTTAATCATTCAGGAAATTAAGATATTAATTGTTGCAGGTTTGCAAGTGGAATTTTTGCCCCTTCTTGCTTTACACAAGACTTAAGGAACTTTGAGCAACAGTCTGTGGACACTTTTATCTAATTCTCTTCATGTTGTGCCATACATTTTCAATACAAGACAGATCTGGACTGCAGGCAGGCCAGTCAAGTCATGCATTTTTTTTTAGAAATTATCTAAACTTTTAAAATAAATTAGGTTTATAATAATAATAATAATAATAATAATAATAATAATAATACTCATGATGATAATGATAACACTCATCATAATGTCCACAATCTATTTTTTTGGATGCACACATTTTTGTATTTGTGGTTTAATTGTGAATTCTAAAACTCTTTAATTGTGAATTCTAAAACTAATCACTTGGTCCACCATATCAATTCCAAAGTTAGAAAGTATTCATTTTCTTCTCTAGAGTAAGGTGAAAATGAAAACATTAGATTTTTAATAAAGACCCTGAGCTAGAAATCAAGGATATTCCACTACTTAACATTACTGAAGGGTGGTGGTAAGGGCTAGTGGGCTACATAACACCTACATCAAACATTCATGTTGGCTTTTTGCCACGATTCAGTCCCAGTGGGTTTTCCCAGGCTGCCCTACAAATATTTCTGATGATTGAGCCAAATATCCTGAAGAGAACATTAGGCAGAGAATTTTAATATGGTGATGATATTATTACCCAGTTCAGATAATCTTAAGATCTCTAAGCATTGCCTTAGTAAGCCAAGGTTATCATTTGAAAAGAGGCCTTATTTCTTTCAAAGCCTATACTCCCCTCTCCTCTCTGAAGATCAAATGATGCTTTTATTGCCCCATTTCCATGGCTCGTCAAATCTCAGCCTTTCCTGAGGTTTTCTCAATCATTCATTAGACTCACTCTCCTTCATTAGAAGTTTTCTGCAGGGTGAAACAGAGCCTTGGTGTATTTGATGCTCTGCAGTAATTTTCTCGGGCTCACAGAGGAATATGTTCTGTTTGAGTAACTGCCACTTTAAGAATTCAAATCGCCTAGTCAATAAGATGCTGTATTAAAGGCATAAATACAAAGCGAGGATCCAGCTGGATGAAAGACACATATACAGATGCTCACAGGAATGGTTGCTCCAATAATCAGCCAGATCATTTCTAGAACACTGCAGCTGTCAGGATGTTTTAATGCATTTATTTCTTTCTTTATTTATTGCTTTACTGTTATTTATGGTGTTTTGATTTTCTGTTGTTCTTGGTCCAGCAGACAGAGTTAAGAGAGGTTCCATCATTTTAACACCTGCCCTCATGGGAATAGTTAAATAAATGATACTGATTGCATATGTGAGACATTTAACATTGCATGGCAGCTTATACATTGTTTTCAAAATGACCGCGACAGCCCAAAAAACCTTTATTATGTAAGGTTACACAGATTATGATTCTTCAGTAAATATTTGGTGAGGGCATAAAGAAATATGGTGCTAAAATGTGTGAAAATTAGACATAATTAAAATTACATGCTTACTGCTTTGATTAAAAAAATGATTGTTTTATTGAAAGCAAAGTAGTGTAAATTTCACTTCTTGTATTAAGACTAATCGAGATAATAACCTGTTGGAGGAATCAACACTGTTGAAATTCAATATAGGATCTTTCCCTTGCTCTGGTTTGATTAAACCTGTAACTGTGTTGCATTTGGGCCTGAGATGCTTGTTAGAGCTGGGATTGGATAAGAGCCAATGGTCTTTCTGCATACTCCTTCATATAATGTGACATTTACTGGGCTGCACCCTGGACAAACAGCATCTCCATCTTTGAACTATGCTGGCTGCTACATACAGGGTCAAACTTGGCTTCCTGCTCCCATATATAGTGATTGTCATCATAATATATGCGTACCCCACACACGATAGTAACTGTATACGTGTACATATACAGTTTTTGTCCCTGGAATATTTTATCCCTACATGATATGTATACATTTACCCTTCATATAATGGTAAACTGTTATGTTCATCTAAAGTTTTGACATTTAAAAATCAAAAGTGAAATGTGTGTCTGTTTTTTTTCCTACAACAGAATGCCCTGAAGTGTGCTTGTCCACTTAAACATCAATTTGCCAACATTTTCTTTTTTATTTAGTAATTGTTGCCCTTTAGGCAGTTTATGGATACATTTACTGTTGTGGAAAACCTACAAGACGCAAGATGCAAGATCACCTGCATCTCCTTGAATTCAATGACATAAGAAGTACAGCTTGTAATGTTACTAAAAAGGCATCCAATTTTTTTTCCTCTGCCCTGAAGATATTCCGATGGGAAACTTTACAAAGCACTGTTACAAAAGACTGTTACAAAGAACCAGCCGACCTTCCATAAATTACATAAAATTCTCCTAACATACAAATCCATCACATCAATGATTATATGTTCAGTTTTGTGAAACATCAAAATTTAAAATCCATTTATTAATAGGCTCTGGTTATGTGGAGTGTCCTACAAACATGTCCCTGTGTATGAGCTGTTACTATAGAAAAATATTTGAATAAATGCATTAATTTGCTTCATTCATTTTATAGCCAGGAATACTGTCCAGGCCATGCTGTTATATAAAATTTATCCACACTTTACACCAATCAGGTTTGAGAATTCAACAATGTTGTGGTATAATGGTTTTTAATGTATTAATTTTAAAATAGTCTTGCATCTTGTTCTCTATGTATTCATCAAACATCATATCGTCCACACACTGCATACATTAATGCTTATATTGGCCTGATAAAGATTAGAGCTACTGAAACAGGCCAAACTAAACTGGCTTTAGATGTCCACATCAGTGGAAGTCACCACACACACCCTATCTGTTTAAAACCTCATTGCACTGCTGATGTTGGTTGGGCCAGTTAGGAATTTAGATTGAGTGATAATTGGTTACCATTTCCTTTTTTTATATCTGCTTTGCTAAAAAATAAAGCACTAGCACCACACATCTGGCTCAAAAACAGCCCTGGAATGAATGTGATTCCTCCAATGCCAGGTCCATCTCAGTTGTGAGGATTTCTGTAATGGCCTGTGAGCTGCAGATAGAAAGCATGTAGGTCTTAGGCTTATAAGAGGAGACCTCAGTGCAGGGTTGTGCATGAGGTTGAATGAGAGCAGTTCTAAAGTCTGGTAGGTCAGATCTAAGCTGAACATGTTGTATATTTAGTTAGGCAGCATCCCACACAGTAAACACAGTAAAAGGTCTCTGAACCCAGAATTACATTACAGTGGATTTTATATGGTCCATTCCTAAAAGGATGTGAGCCATGAGAGTGGCTTTGAAGTTTTTCAGTCATCCAGGTCATTTGAAATGGTTTGTAGAAGTACTTTAGGGCACCTGAGAGCATGTGGTTTCATTTTTAAGACTGGCTAAGAGAAACTCCAGACAGCAGCAACATGTGATCATGGATTTTGTTGGGACAACATTAATAATAGCATCGTCTCAAAATATATTATGTTGAAAGATATCACACTTGTTGTCTAGCAAATTTTAGAATAACCCCTAATAGGCTACTACATGAATAAGGCCGAGCAGCTTGTTTTGAGTGTTTTTAGCCTTTTCTTTGATCAACTGAGTTTGATACTACAAGGTGCAGACAAAGGAGCTAATATCATTAACTTTTTTTCAAGTAATTTGCATGGGAAAAAGCAAAGTTGTGGCACACATATTTCTCATAAATATTTCTCAATAAATAAAAATCTGAAAAGTGTGGCATGCATTTGTATTCATCCCCCTGTACTCTGATACCCCTAAATAAAACCCAGTGTGACCAATTGCCTTTAGAAGTCGGTTAATTAGTAAATAGAGTGCACCTGTATGTAATTTATTCTCAGAATAACTACAGCTGTTCTGTGAACGCCTCAAAGGTTTCTTGAGAACATTAATGATCAAACAGCATCATGAAAACCAAAGGAACATACCAGACGGGTCAGGGATAAAGTGAAGAAGAGTAAAGCACGGTTAGATTATTAAAAAATATCCCAAGCTATGAACATCTCACAGAGCACTGTTCAATCCATCATCTGAAAATGGAAGTATGGCACAACTGCAAACCTACCAAGACATGGCCGTCCACCTAAACTAATTAGAGAAGCAGCCAATAAGCCCTTGATCACTTTGGAGGAGCTGCAGAGCTCAACAGCTCAGGTGGGAGAATCAGGACAACTATTAGTTGTGTACTCCACAAATCTGGCCTTTATGCAAGAAGAAAGCCATTCCCATTTGCCACAAGCCATGTAGGGGACTCAGCAAACATATGGAAGAAGGTGCTCTGGTCAAATGAGCCCAAAGTTTAACTTTTTGGCCTAAATGCAAAACACTATGTGTGGCAGAAAACTAACACCGCACATCACTCTGAGCACATAGTCCCCACTGTGAGACCTGGTGGTGGCAGCATCATGCTGTGGGGATGGATTTCTTCAGCAGGGACAGGGAAGCTGCTCAGAGTTGGTGGGAAGATCGATGGAGCTAAATACAGGGCAATCCTATAGGAAATCATATTAGAGGCTGCAAAAGACTTGAGACTGGGGCAGAGGTACCCCTTCCAGCAGGACAACGACCCTAAACATACAGCCAGAGCTACAATGGAGTGGTTTAGATCAAAGCATATGCATGTGTTAGAATGGCCCAGTCAAAGTCCAGACCTAAATCCCATTGAGAATCTGTGGCAAGACTTGAAAACTGAAACTCTCCATCCAATCTGAGTGAGTTGAGCTTTTCTGCATAGAAGAAGGCTGTAAATGTGTAAAGCTAGTAAGGATATACTCCAATAAAATACGTTGAGGTTTGTGGGTGCAATGTAAAAAAAAATGTGGAAAAGTTCAAGGGGTATGAATACTTTTGCAAGGCAGAGAAGTCACAAAGCCTTACTGACATTAGCATAAAGAGCAGATCCATGTGCCAATGACCATAGGCAAAACTCCAAGAATAGAGCAGAGGGTCAGATGTATAGATATGACCACTCAAAGAATTTCCAAAGAAGTAAGCCAGAATAGAATACTACTATTCGTCATATTTTTTTGAGTACAAAGGTTTCCTTTGTCTTACATTGTTAAAATGTTACTATCTTTAACCCATATCAACCTATAAGGGAAAAACATACTGTGACCCCAACCAGAACAGAGGTTAACAGTTTCTCTTTGAGATCTTATGAGATTTCATGGGGATTGTAACTCGTGCTTCTTCTAGGTATCACCTGTCTTTCTCCTAAAATTCCTTCAGAGAATAAAATAAGACAAACAATATATCTATCAGCAGGGTTGTAGCACATGGCTGTTCACAAGGCAAACACATTACTATTGCACCAACACAAAAACTATAAATCAATTTGTAAACAAACTTGTCTGTCTTTTGTTAACTGGGTAGTTTGTTGAGTGATATTTGTTGAAATGAAAGCAGGTTAAAACAACATATCTCCAAATGCAATGTTAAATGATTGCTAAAATATATTTTTTAACATGTTAGTATCATGTTCATAGATTAACTTGTTCACATAAAACCATTAGAATTAATGTGAAAAATCGCAATGTGTACCTTTGTATTTAGTATACTCAGAAATGATTTAGCATACCTTTTTATAGCCGTGTTACTACATCTAAATCAAAAATAATAGTTTAAATGTTGGTATACTTGGCCCCTAGTGTACTTGTTTTCAATTGTACTTACAAATGCTAGAATATAAAAAGTTCTTTTTTGTGTAAGTGCTTAAACTAGCATTTCATAAGTACACTAATGTATGTCTTAGTACACTCTCCATTCCTCTAGTTAAAGTGGTAGCATATTTGAATGAACCTGCACTATTTGGCCAAAAGTTTGTGGACAACTGACCACCACACCCATATGTGTTCATTCCAGGTTTATTAGCTCTTTGCTGTTATAATCACTTTAACTCTTCTGGGAAGGTTTTCCACTAGATTTTCAGCCATGACTATAGAGATTCATTCAGATAAGAGCTCTGGTAATGCTGTTGGGTGAGGATGTCTGTGGTGCATTCCAGTTGATCATATTCATTGGGGTTGAAGGTCAGGGCTCTGTGCAGGTCATTTTTTTTCCACGCAAAAAAGCCAAGAGGTAAGAATCTTAAGCAGGTGTCTTCCTTTTATCTCCTTGCTATCAAGAGGAAACTACAGATATAAAAAATATTTTAAATAGACGTCTAAATATTTTTAAGTCCTGAATGCTTCCCCTCCTCTATCTTTCCAGGGTTCCTTGATTTTCTTTTCCTTTTATAAGGACACATTTTCTCTGGTCCATTCTCTCCTTCTATCCTCTTGGGAAGTGATTAGTCTGTCTCCAGCAGCGCCTCTTAGGCCCTTTTTAATTATCAGAGATACCTGCTGAATCATCATGAACCTACAGTCGGGCACATAAGTATTTGGACTGTGACATATTATTGTAAGTTTGCCTCTGTACACTACCACAATGATGGGAAGAGAAGAGTATGGAGAAGGAAAGGAAGGGCTCTTGATGCAAAGCATATCACATCATCCATCAAAAATGATGGAGGCAGTATTATGGATTCTGGAGGGTATAGTGTGTATTTTCTGCTCAGATTCAGTCAAATGCTGCAAAACTGATCAGAGTGCATTTCAGAGAACAGACTGATATAATGACCCAAAGTCCTAGCAAGAAAGCAAAACAGGAGCTTCTTATATATGCAATTCAGTATTTTAAATTGTTCTTAATAAGCTCCTTGATTTCTACGTAGAAGCTACATGTCATTGGTTGTATTGAAAAATGCCCAGATGTGGGTTTTACAGGTCCATTTGCATCGCTATAATTTGGCCTTTGAATGAAACGAGCCGTCGTTGTCTTTTTTTTGGTGTTTCTTTTTTGCTCATGAATATGTTGATGAGCTCTGATTGGCTGTTCAAGATTTGGAATTTAAGAACTTTATTGGCAATTAAATTGCAAGCAAAGCAACATAGTGTCCCAAACTAGTCAGCTTCTGAGTTATGCATTGTTGATGTTACATAAATTAGAGAATTATATGGTGAAGTAAATAAATCTATCATTTTAATCTTTCAATTTAAGATAATTTTGCTACAACTGTCAAAAAGTTGTCCAGCATGGCTGGGTACTTATAGGTTGTGGTTGGGTTTTGCAATGTCAAAAAATAAATACAAATGGGCATGTTGCCTAGTACATTATTTTATTTAGGAAAACAATCCAGCGATGGCTATCTTTGGCTTTTGGTGTAGTCAACAAAACACAAGTCGTCCAATAGTTCAAAACAGAAAGGTTAGATATTGGCATGGACAGACATCCCAACATACACTCTAGGGAACCAAATACTCTCTGAAAAGTGCCAACATCCCCGTCACCTCTTGGAATGGCACATTTCAGTACATAGTCTACTATTTTAGTCAATGATGTTGCTCCATTGTCATTATTTCATTTTTAACAATACCTGCAGAACTGTTGAAGTTTGACTGGGCAGCTCCATGCCTAAAAACCAGTTGTTTGCTTCTTTATCTTTCAGCAGTCTTTAAAACAATAGCTGTAAATTCTTGTTCAATCTGTTTGTACAGTCAGTTGCACAAAAGCTCTTTTTTGTGTGTTTTTGTGGCATTCAGGCTAAACACTACTAGACAGTATGTTAGTGTTTCTGCCACTCATTTGTATACCTTCTATTAAGTGGGCTAGAATGTGGGCTGGTCTGTCAAGAATGTTATGTATTGTTCTAGGGTTTTTTGTAACTGACTGTTTTACTGCTCTCTACTGTATATGCAGGATTTGCAATAAAAAGCATAGAAAACAGTGTTTGAGATTCACAGTATGTCAGTTCCATGTATTGAATTCTCCATATTGAACAATTCCAAGGTAAATGTTTTTTCTTTCTAGTGAACTTTAAGGCAAAGAAAAAAAGTTCTATACCATTCCAAATAGTCCAAGCTGTTTTAAAGCATCCTAATTACCCTGATTCATTGGGAACAGCTGTTTTAATCAACTCAAC
>JAOVYV010000035.1:8456659-8468935 GCA_025674545.1 Hassar affinis | reverse complement strand
CCAGCATCACGTAGTGACCTGGCCACTATCCTGCAAGAAGAATGGTTTAAAATCCCTCTGACCACTGTGCAGGACTTATATATGTCATTCCCAAGACGCTGTATTGGCTGCAAAAGGAGGCCTTACACCATACTAATAAACTATTGTGGTCTAAAACCAGGTGTTTGTTTCATTGTCTAACCCCTGTATGTTCCTTGCACAAATTATTATTATACTAAGAAATCAATATTCTATATATATATATATATAACTTCTTCATGCTGGTTCAGGTCATGGTGGATCCAATACCTACACTGTGAAAATTTGATGTGAGTTGGGAATACAACTTGGAATGGTTCACAGGGCACCATGCACACATATTCTCAACTCATTCTTACCAAGGGGCAATTTTACAGTTACTAATAGATCTACCTGCAAGCCTTTAGGGAGCAGGGCAAAGTGGAAGACCTAAAGCTTACATTTGAATTGGAATTTTACAGATTTTCTTTCATTTGAAATTTTTCTAGCTTTGTCTAAGTCTTATAGCATGACATGTTTTCTTTTTTTTAATTAAACCATCAAGCTTTAACAATTCAATAAGCTTCAAGCAGCTTAGAATGTCTAAGAGCAAATACCGGGTTTTGGAAGTGTCAGAGAGGATTAATGGCTTATTATAAAACAGATACTTTCCTTTCTCTAAACTTTATTGGCTAAACCATGTTCAAAGCCTTTGTAAAATCCATGATATACACATCACAATAATTGAATTCGGTATAAATGCCCCAGGTTTTAAACCAATAAATCTGTTACACCAAAGCTTATTATATTGCATTGTGGAGGATATGTATTTTTGTGAATGTTATTAGAAATAAATCAAATCATTTATTGAACACTACATTTTATCTCCTTGTTTTTGTCACCATTATATAAAAGCAATAAACCACTCGAGAGCATGTCTTACAGAGATTTTATAATGTGTATAATGTTATACTGTCTGCTTTATACTTAAGATCCTACCAGAGAACACCCTTGCGTACGAAATCACTGTAATGCACACTTACTTATGGCCTGTAAACTCTCTTTTCCATACACACATCTTCATAAAAATATTATTACAATTGGGAGTGTAAGCAATCAAGAAAGAGAAAACCAGAGAGAAAGCAAAACTCTTAAATATGGCAATATTTCAGGAAAGTGGTTTTAGGTAGAACAGTTGCCATGACGATATGTGTTTGTGTGTGTCTAAGGAGGTTAGTCTGAATGTGTTTGACTGTCATCACATCAGACAGCACACACACCTCTTTTGTCAGAGGTGAACACCGTGGGGAGTGGTTCACACCTCTCCTACACTTTCTGTATTGACTTCACTGCATTATGACATTGTGAATGTAAACAACCACTTCTGGATATGATTATAATATCGTCTAGTATGCTTTTTTGCCCACTAGCAGGCACTGTTGTAGTAAAGTCATGTGTGTGTGTCAGAGTGGGATATACAGTGCTGTGACAAAGTATTTGCCCCCTTCCCAGTTTCCTCTATTTTTCCTAATTTGTCAACTTAATTAATCAAACTAATTTTAATTTAAGATAAAGACAATATGTCTTTATACAATAAAAACACAAAATGTAACCGTTAAATTATCATTTAATTTACTGAAGATAAAGATTTATTCAAAACCTATATGACCCATGTGAAAAAGTAATTGCCCCCCCAAACCTAATAACTTCTTGTGTCTCCCTCAGCAGCTGAGGTTTCACATCCCTGTGGATGTCTTTACAGAATTGTTTTAATTTGGCTACACTGGAGGGTTTTCGAGCATGAACTGCCCATTTAAGTTCACACCACAGTGTCTCAATGTGATTCAGGACTTTAAATCAGGACTTTGACTTGGTTCCAAAACCTTCATTTAGTTTCTTTTGAGCCATTCAGAGGTGGATGTTGTGTTTTTCAGATCATTGTCCTGCTGTAGAACCCAACTGGACTTGAGCTTTAGGTCACTGACCCTTGGACATTCTAGTTCAGGATTTTCTGATAGAGAACAGGATTCATGGTTCCATCAGTTATGACAAGTCACCAAAGGTACTGCAGAACAACAGACCCAGAACATCACACTACCACCACCATGTTTCACTGTTGGTATGGTGTTCTTATGGTGGAATGCAGTGTTAGCTTTACACCAGATGTAACAGGACCCGTGTCTTCCAAAAAGTTCCACCTTTGACTCAACAGTCCACAGAATATTATCCCAAAAGTCTTGTTGGTCATCCATATGTTTTTTGGCAGATGTGAGACAAGCCTTTGTGTTCTTTTTGGTCAGCAGTGTTTTCTGGCTTGCAGCTCTCCCATGGATGCCATTTTATGCCCTGTGTCTTTCTTATTGTGGAATCCTGTACATTGACTGTAACTGAGGTAAGTGAGACCTGAAGGTGTTTAGTTGTGACCTACTGGATGAGCTGTTGATGCGCTCTTGTTGAAACTTTGTTAGACCTGTCACTCCTGGGATGATTAATTTCAGGTTTTTTCCATTTGTGGTTAATGGCTCTCACTGTGGTTCACTGGAGTCCCAGAGCCTCAGCAATGGCTTTGTAACCCTTTCCAGACTGGTAGATTTCAGTGACTTTGTTTAGCTTCAGTATTTGACTCTCTTTAGAACATTGCATCATGTGCTGCTTTTTGACACCACCTATCCTGCTTCACATTGCCACACAAGTTTAGACTCAGCAGGTCTGGCAGTAGTCATGCTTGGGTTTGGCGAGTGAAATGAAACCCAGTAGTCAATTCAATTTTGTTAATTGTTTGATTTGGTAACTAAGGGGACAATTACTTTTTCACATAGGTGATAAAGGTTTGGAATAAGTTTTGAACTTCAAAAAAGTGAATGATCATTTAAAAGCTCTAATTTATGTTTACTCACATTGTCATTATCTTGTATTAAAATAAGTTTGATGATGAAATTAAATGTGACAAAATAACAAAAGTAGAAGAAATTAGGAAGGGGCAAATACTGTATTAGGCAGTAAGGGAACAGTTAGTAGTTAGTTAGTATGCTCTGGGCAATATTCAGCTCAGAAATCTTGGGTCTTGGCATTCATGTGGATGTTACTTTGGCAAGTAGCATCTACCTCAACATTGTTACAGACCAAGTACACCCCTTAATGGAAACTGTATTCCATAATGGCAGTCGTCTCCACTGCAAAAATTGTTCATTGATTTAAAGAACATGACAAAGACTTCACGATGTTGAAGAAGTTCCCCAGACCTCAATCTGAGCATGTATGGAATGTGCTGGACAAGCAAGTCTGATCCATGGAGACCTTGCTTTGCAAAGTACATGACTTATAGGAGCTGCTGCTAACATCTAGGTGTGAGACACCACAGTACAGAGGTCTTGTGGAGTCCATGCCTTGATAGATCAGAGCTGTTTTGGCTGCACAAGAGGGGCCTACACACTAAAAGGCAGGTGGCAAGGGCTGATCAGGATATTGCTATTTGACTTTTTCATCTGTGATGAGGCTTAGATGAGAAGTGTGGTATAAAGCATATAAATTGCAGTGCTACATTATTAGGACAAAGATAATATCCATACAGTTAAGCAGAGATTTGGCCTACTATTTTACACACAAAAAGATAGAATGGGATTTGAAGCACAACCAAAATGAGCATAATAGCAAACTCCACACCATTAACTCAGGATAATGATTGGAAACTGCCTGAAGTAATGTACCATTTGCTGCAAAAATCCCTTAATTTATTCCCAAAACACAAAACTGTCCATTACATTTGATCTGCATTTTATAATTTTGTTGTTTTCACAGCATTCCCACTAAATGCTCAGATAGAGCTAAATATTGCTTAAAGCATTTCACTCCTGGGAAAAGGTTTAGGATAATCTGCACCAGGACCACCAGGTTTTTAAATAGCTTCTTACCTTTGTCCATGGAGATTATAAACACACTGTTCAACCCACAAGCACACCTACCCCTGATATTTTCTGTCCACTTCAAAAGATATTTTGGGTATTTGATGTATATCTATTAGATTATTATACATTTTATTAACAATGATCTTTATTTCTTCCAGTCACTTTCTGGTACACTGGCAGAATGTATATACATGTACATAGCTAGGTAGCTAGCAAGCTCCTTTCTAATACCATATCTTAGCTTTTTATATAACCTGGGGTTTGACTTTTAAGGACAATAATATTATAATCAGCTACAAATTGCTGCTTTCTGTATCTAGGTAGAGTTGAAAGGTTGACAAATTTTCTTTTTTTATTTAGGATTTATCAACAATACCAACTTTCTAGTTGAGCGCTAAAATGATTTATTTGTAATGGTAAAATAGACTATTACTATTGCTAAGATTATTTGTATAGAATTTAATCTTCATGATCGATGTGAACTGCATGACCTGTGTGACCTGTTCGGCATAGTAAACAAACTAATACTGCTATTTCAGCTACCATATTTATCCTTTTAAGAACATAACTAACTTTAGCATTGCACTAGCTAGTAGATGTTTCACACTCAAATGTAAGGAGAAATGTTCTGTTTTATTGTGCATTGTCACTTCACAGAGACCATTTAAAAATTTACATGGCAAGCAACATAGGAATAATTAGTTGTCAGGTCTCACATACAAATGTTTACAGTCAAACAGGTTATTAATGTAAAGAAATGCAGACATTTGACTGTTCAATCACATCATTCAGTTAATTAGACTAATTCTATTAAATGAATATTGTAATTACAGGTGTCATGTAGAAAATAGAAAATGTACTTGGCAGATTGACAGGAACAGAACAAGTGGGAAGATCACACAGCAGGGAAACAGATCTCTAATGACCCACTGTTTCTTCTTTTCTTAACAATTTAAAAATCAAAGAAAATGTAGTTATTTAATAATAATTTATTATTTATAGCTTGGTAAGGCAGTAATTTAGGAGCTATTATACCTAGTGCTGTTAAGTGCTTCATTCTGGTAGGTTAATTAGACAATCAGTCAATAAAAAATAAACAAATAAATAAATAAATGTAATAAATGTTTTTTATTAAGTGAGTAAGCAATATTATGAGCACTGCTGTATCATCCCTGCATGCACATAAAAAGTAACAGCTTTAAGCTTCCACAGCTTCCCAGGTCAAAGTGATCTCGGAAGACAAAGCTTAGCAAATCTATGGCACAAACATTTCACATTTGCCACAACATTTCCACCCATATAAAGGTCTGTAGCAGACATTTCGCACTAGATAATCTAGTTCACCCAAAATCACTTAGATAAGACTAGGCAAAAATTCACAAATAAACTTTTAGATGCTGCTAAAATTTCAAAGAATATCACACATTATAATTTAATGCAAACATCTAGAAACAAACATCATGTGTAATATCCAGGTTCAAGACGCCCCATTAGCACAAAGTACAGTCATTCACAAAAGTGAGTACACCCCTCACTTTTCTGCAAATATTTCATTATATGGGACAACACTATAGAAATTAAAGTTGGATATAACTTGGAGCAGCCAGTGTACAGCTTCTATAATAGTATAGATTTACAGTCTTCTGAAAATAACTCAACACACAGCTATTAATGCCCAAAGAGCTGGCAACACAAGTGAATACACCTCCCAGTAAACATGTCCAAATTGTGTCATTGTCCCTCCCTGGTATCTCGTCACTCGTCACTCGTTAGTGTTACAAGGTTTCAGGTGTGAATGAGGAGCAGGGATCTCCACAAATACAGCCCAGGCTATAAGAAGATTGCTAACACCCTGAAACTGAGCTACAGCACAGTGGCCAAGGTCAAACATCGGTTTTCCAGGACCAGTTCCACTCAGAACAGACGTTGAGTCCACGTGTTCAGCGTCATATCAAGAGGTTGGCTTCAAAAAAAGAGATTCATGAGTGCTGCCAGCATTGCTGCAAAGGTTGAAGAAGTGGGAGGTCAGCCCGTCAGTGCTCAGACCATACGCCGCACACTGCATCAACTCAGTCTGCATAGCCATCGTCCCAGAAGGAAGCCTCTTCTGAAGCTGACGCACAAGAAAGCCCGCAAACAGTTCAAGAGCATGGATTACTGCCACCATGTCCTGTGATCTGACGAGACCAAGATAAACTTGTTTGGCTCAGATGGTGGCCAGCATGTTTGGTGGGGCCCTGCTGAGAAGTACCAAGATAACTGTGTCTTAGCTACAGTCAAGCATGGTGGTGGTAGCATCATGGTCTGGGGCTGCAGGAGTACTGCTGGCACTGGGGAGCTGTGGTTCATTGAGGGAAACGTGAATTCCAACGTGTACTAGGACATTCTGAAGCAGAGCAAAACATGATAACGGTGCCAAACACTCCTCCAAGATGACCACTGCTTTGCTGAGGAAGCTGAAGGTAAAGGTGATGGACTGGCCAAGTACATCTCTAGACCTAAACCCAATTGAGCACCTCATCCTCAAGCAGAAGTTGGAGGAGCACAAGGATTCTAACATCCATCAGCTCTGTGATGTCATCATGGACAAGTGGAAGAGGATTCCAGTAGCAAACTGTGCAGCTCTGGTGAATTAGAAAGAGGGTTATGGAAGTGCTAGATAATAATGGTGGTCACACAAAATATTGACACTATGGTCACAACTTGGACATGTTCACTGTGAGGTGTACTCACTTATGTTGCCAGATATTTTATGCCAGACATTAATGGCTGTGTGTTGAGTTATTTTCAGAACACAGTAAATCTACACTGCTATAGAAGCTGTACACTGACTACTCTAAGTTATATCCAAGATTCTTTTCTATATGTTGTCTTTTGTGAGTGACCGTTTGTGGGCAAATATTATCTTGGGTGTTTATTCCTGTTAATAGGTGTTGTTGCCTTCACAGTAGTGTATTTATGATGCAGCAAACTGTTTGCAGCTTTTCTCCAGATTGACAGAAGGGTCTCTTCTGGCATTTATTGTCAGGAACTCTTTTTGGAAGGATTCATCAGTGACACACTTTGTAGCAGTCAGAGCTGTTTCTTGAAGTAGAAAAAAGAGAGAAATAATGTGTGTAAAGGATAACAGGATTCTTTTTCTCACAGATGTTCCACAACATCAAATGCATTGAACATGAAATGTGTTAAATCAAATTAAAAGTATGAAATGTCATTGTTTGAATCATTTAAAAATAATTGTCCATAAATTGTCCTGAGTTATAAGAGTGATAATGTTATAATAATACAATAAAATATATTTTGCTACCATGCTGTCTTTGGAAAATGATAAATAGTAATAGTAAATCCATTCTGAGAGCTGGAATAAAAATGCAGTAAGCATGACGCACACAAAATTAGGTGGGAGGTGCTTATTACTTAAGTTTTTAAGTATAGGGTTATTATTTGCATTGAATTGTTGATGATTGTTCTGTCTTTGTGTTGTTGTTTTGAGGTTTAATATGAAAAAGCTGTTTCTAGCAACTTTAAATGTTTAAATGTCATGCAACATCACTAAGTGACAAAGAAATTAGCATTTCTTTGTAATTTATTGCAATACATTGGAGTATAATTTGCTCTGCATTTTGCTATAAATGACTATATTTATATAGCAATTATATTGTACAATGAAATCCAGCAGCTTGCTAGATAATTGTTGTCTAAATAATTATTATTATTATAGCTTTTACTGTGGGCAAAGTTTAGTTTCAGGGATTGTGTAACTACTCTCCCAACTCCAGAGCTCATTTCTTTGAGGACAGCACAGACAAAACAGGTAGCAAACAGTGCAGCTGAGTTAGTATGGTGTTTATTGCAATAGACAAGTAAAGAGCATAGGCTGAGTTTTTAGGCATAAATGAGTTTGGTACATCAACATAATATAATCTACTAGCTAGCAGATTAACCTTGCTGATTGTTCCTAGTAAACTGTAGCATAATCTCTCCATGTTGCATCATGAGTCAATTAATGAATAGCCTCTCCAAGAGGATGAGGGTTGTGATACAAAAAAAGGCTGGTTTTCAGAGAAAAAAGCCACTTGAGGCTTGTTTCATAAACACTCCAGAGTAATATGATATAGGAATAATAAGATATAGGAATATTAATTAGAGTGATAACAGGTTTGAAAAAGATATGAAACATTTTAAATGCAAGGCCTAGACCGATATCATTATTTTGTATCACAAATGAGTAGGCTTTAATGCTTGCTTTTAATAATTGCAAATGTTCTATATTACCAGAAAAATCATAGCCATAGATGGAAGGAATTGCAGTAACTCGGTGTCTAACAAAGAAACACAGGTCATGCATCTATCTATATCTCACATACAACCATAATTAATCTGGCATTATTAATTCAGCATCATTGCTGACTCACACATCATTGCCCAATTAACACAGAAAGAGTTTCTAATAGTTTCATTTTTTACACATTCACCAAACCTGTCATTCTTTACTTTCCTCATACACTGAAGTACTAGAAAAACTGGTACTGGATCATAAGAAAAATACATAGCAATGCCATCTATGCATGCTATTGGTTGGGTCTGCCAGTGCGTTTATAAAGTGGCAGATCTATGCAAGCTTCTAGAGCTGTTTCAGCCATGAGAATGGCAAGTTATCATGATTCTGCAATATTTTCAACATGGTTTAATAGT
This sequence comes from Hassar affinis, assembly GCA_025674545.1. Taxonomy (NCBI): domain Eukaryota; kingdom Metazoa; phylum Chordata; class Actinopteri; order Siluriformes; family Doradidae; genus Hassar; species Hassar affinis. The sequence continues at coordinate 8,460,338 of JAOVYV010000035.1, read as the reverse complement.
TTGAGCTTGTGAGATGGGTCGTAGCATTTCAGAAGTAGAAGCAAAGCTTGGATTTTCTCATATGAGCATTTTAAGTGTGTACCAGGACTACAAGAATTCCGGCAAAACCTCAAACTTAGGACAGCAGTGAGGCCGTAAGAAGGCTGTGTGACCAGTGTCAGCTGGCAAGAATCATTTATGTGATAGGTACGCAACACTGCCTCAAGTAACATTCAACATTGGGGCCTCAAAAAACATCAGCATGAGGATTCCAAGATCCCGTGGGGGACCTATGAAGTATTAACTGCTATACCAGTTTTTCCTGGTACTGCTGTGTATATATTTATATAAAGTACATTTCAGCAGTCCAAAATATTTTTTTAATGAACAGAGGATTTATTTTAAATTTCATTGCCATGCTGTACAACTGCATCTTGTGGTCATGTTTTTCATACAAATATGCTTGTTTATCCCACACTAGTGTGATAACACCAAAAATCAGGCTGTGTAAATGTACTGTTTTAGAGATACATTTGTTTTAGAGATTTCACCTGGAACTAATTCTCATGAAGGAAATTCTGTTTTGGCAAGGCAGTCACTCACTCACTCAGTTACTCATTCATTCATCGATGTTGTCTTGCTTGGATGATCATGGTTGCTTGGATCTAGAGGTTATTCTGGGAACACTTGGTGAAAGTGGAAATCTACCTTGAACACAGTCTTTCACAAATTGATTCACACCTGGGGACAATCTAGAGTTACCACTTACTTTATGGCCTGTTGTTGAATGATGGAAGGAGACTAGAAAACAGAGGAATCTTATGCAGACATTAGAAGAACATGTGAAAGTATGCACAGAAAAAAAAACCTGAGGTCAGGATCAACCTGAGTACCCTGAGCATTACCCTGAGTATTACAAGAGATGAAAATAATATTGTATTCAGAATGACTAACAGTTCTGAGTGGAGATTATTATATTACTGTGGTTCTATTATTTTACATTTTAAAAACAACATTAGGCCTGTCTTTTGTGCTCTGTGTTTAAAACATTAACTGCCTCTGTACAACCAGCTGAACCCCCAGCCATCAGTCAAACTCCTGAAGTTTGCAGACGGCACCACCCTCATTGGGCTCATCTCTGATGGGAATGTGTCTGTATACAGGTGTGAGATTGACCATATGGTGTGCAGCCAAAACAACATGGAGTTCAACAATCTAAAGACAATGGAGATGGTTGCTGACAAGAACTCAGTTGGGAGCAGATCAACTCCCTCACCAAAAACCACAGCAGAGAATGTATTTTCTGCAGCATCTGAAGAAATTCAACCTGTCTGTCAATGATGGTGCACAATTACACTGTCATCATTTAGTCTATCCTCATCTCCTCCATCACCATCTGGTACACTGCTGTCACTGCCAAGGACATGGGCAGACTGTGGAACATCATTTGTGCCACTAAGAGGGTGATTGGATGCAACCTGTTGTCCCTCCATGGCCTGCACACCTCCAGGACACTGGGGTCAAGCAGGAAGGAGCATTCCCTGACCCTACCCCTCACACTCCCCTCTGGAAAGAGACAGAGGTGTATCCTGACCAAAACCTCTTGCCACCAGAACAGTTTCTTCCTGACTGCAACCGGGAAAAAAAACAAATCTATATCACTGTGTACAGCAAACATTGCATGTTCTATACATACCAGTATATATGGGGCAATGGTGAAAGTGAGGTATTGACCTACTGTGCTTGTACACAGAGGGATTTGTCCTCCGCATTTAACCTATCCTTGCGGTGAAATGCACGTTGACCCCAACCACCATGCCTGGGGAGCAGTTGGGGGTTAGGTGCCTTGCTCAATGGTACTTCAATCATGTGTCATGTTGGTTGTATGGGTCGAACTAGTAACCATCTAGTCACAAGGCTGGTTCCTTAACCACAAGCCCACTGGGTTGTTGATTGGAAGGTTGGTGGTTTGAGGCTGCTGCTGTTGGGCCCTTGAGCAAGGCCCTCAACTTGCTGCTCAATCCAGACATTGGGGGGTGCAATGCACACAGTGCTGGCCCCAACCATGGTCAATGGGAGGGTTGCATCAAGAAGGGCATCCAGCTTGAAAACATGCATCAGATTAATATATGATGATCCAAAGGAATGGGAACAAGCCATTAAAAGAATAAATACTGATCAGCCATAACATTAAAACCATGTACAGGTGAAGTGAAGAACACTGATTATCTCATTGCAATGGCAATAACACAAACACCACAGAAAGCTCTATCAGTCAATTGTTTAATTACTGAAGCACTAATCTACCACACTATTGCCTCCTAATCCTGAAATCAATGAGGAGTCATCATCATGTAGAACTAGATCTATCCAAATATGAAACACCACCTTAGATGAAATAAGTGGATCTAACTGGATCTAAAGTTATCTTTCTTCCAGTGATTAGGTTTGTTTAAGGTATGGTAGGTGTAGAAGGAGGAGACTCACATGACAATGACATATGTGCTGTTTTATGCAGCAAATAAAAATGGATTCTCTTCCCATGTCATCTCTATGATGAGTCCTTAAGGCCAAGTTTATTTATGAGATGATGTATAATAAAAAAAAAGCTGCAGATTGTTTCAAATAGTTCATATTTACTATGAAACATAGTGGAAACTAAAAAAAATACTCCCAAATTAGACAAACGTTTCATATATGTTCATTTTGTCTGTTAATTAAATTTGGAAAAGTAAACTTTCAGTAGTACATCTTGTCCGCTATCATTCATGATGTATTGTAAAGAGTGTTTGCCAATAATCAAAACGTCAATACATATAAGCTAATACACAGCAATCATGGAAGTTTTATCCTCTTGTATTTTCATTTAATCCTCTAACAGCGATAACACATTTACACTAATCTGGCTGTCAGAACAGCATATTTACATGTTTATTACAATGATGGAGATAAGTAATCATGAGCACTTCTCTCTTTCATTGAAGCTAAATAACTGACAGCAAAGTTGTATGCTTATTAAAATCTTACAAATTTTCCTTTCCAACAGCCAACTAGCCTTTCGCAAAACTGCTATACCAGGGTTATTCATTAAGTATTGACAACCAGTGTTTAACACCCTACAGTGTGTATATAACTCCAACTGGGTGTTAATTCAACACTCTGTGTGTTAATTCAACACTGGAGATTTTGCTGTGTGGAGCCAGATTACAAATAAAGATGGTTGAATTATGGGAAAATATTTGTAAAATGTCTTTTTTAGGTACAGTATATTTTAATTCCCTTTGTGAGTAAAACCCAATATAACAAAGAATTGGGTATCTACAGCCACCGTATGTGTTTGCTGTTCCATATTAAGACACACAAAGCCATTTCCATATTTAAATAACAGCATCCTACATAGATTTTATTGTTTTACATTTTAGACAATATCTATCTATCTATCTATCTATCTGTCTGTCTGTCTGTCTGTCAAAGTCACAAGTTGCTAACTATCTATCATAAATCATTAATCTTTAAACTGATATAAGCAGCCTACCTATGATGGCTAGGACTAATTTCTATGAATAGCTTTGCACTTTATCAGTCAAATCTCCATCATGTCATGTCCATTGTACATTGTTTAAAGTCAGTCAGTCAGTCAGTCATTATCTGTACCGCTTATTCCCAGTTACGGGGTCACGGGGAAGCCGGTGCCCAGCCG
>JAOVYV010000035.1:8381251-8393379 GCA_025674545.1 Hassar affinis | reverse complement strand
CTTAATGTGTTAAATCAGCATACTGCAACTGCTTCCTTTTTTAATGAACCGCCTAACAGGGCTTTGTGTGGAAAACATTACTCATGTATTTGGGGCATAAAAATGGAAACTCGTACCAATTTGTTCTTAAACTATTCAGATATAATAACATTTGTTCAATTTCAGCACACCTAACCTCCTATCATCTGGATAACACCTTGCACCTTGGCAAAAATATCTTTGGCTAACATTTCAGTTAGGGGCAGTACCCAGAGAGAAGGGAAATTCACCATAAGCACCTTTCTTTGTAGATCCTTTTTCTCCTAAACATAACTGAGCTCAATTTGACACAAATGAGATTTAGCATACTTCTTCAATTCAACTCCTGAGAAACTGCTTTCCTCTCATCTCCCGATCCCAAATTAAGCTCCAGAAATGTTCTTTGTTTTTCTCTCATTGCAGTGTTCTTTATTTGTCTGAAATAATCACCTCCTGAGATAACAGTAAGATCAAAAAAAATCTTGATTGGATTATAAATTAGCCTGCATCATATCAGAACTTTGTCTCAGTGATCAAGTTTCTACTGTGTGTATTTTATCTCTTAGAAGCTTGTAAGAACAACAAAATAATGCCTGCTTTTCTTGTGTTTCTCCTGTTCTTCTCAAATTGCTAAATTTTAGATTGATATATTATTTTGCTCCTTATTTCTCTAGGAGAAACAGGTCAGAATCCAGTAAGCTCCAAATAAGAGATTATTTATTTCCGATGATACAAATTTGAGCAGCAATGTTTCCCTCTGGGTAGTGTCACCTCGTTGCACATAAAAATGAGTCTGGGAAGCAGTTTCATTTTCATTTGACATGTTCCTAAATGTGAGACTGTATCGTCTCTGTTTCCACCTCACTTGGTGTTCCTGATTCTGAAATCTAGCGTGTATGCCTGTGAGGTAACTGGTCTAGGGTTTGGTCTATGAAAAAATGTAGATACAGATGAAAAATTTTAGTTAATGCTCGCATTGAACAAGAGAATGGGTAAAAAATGTGGCACCATTGATTTCAACTATGGTATGATCATTTCCAATTCAGTTTAGGTGATCCTGTCCATGCTGTAGTCTTAGATTCCTCTTCTTGGCTGACAGGAATGGAACTTGATGCGTTCTTCTGCTGTAAATGGAGCTCTTGACAATGTGATTTGCTATTCGGACAGTTTCTTGAATGAGCAAGGATAGACCCAACCGCACAGTTTTAGACACTGGACTCAACTGCATATATCAGCAGCCAGTAACTTTTTACTGGCTGCTGATATATGCAGTTGAGTCCAGTGTCTAAAACTGTGCAGTTGGGTCTATCCTTGCTCATTCAAGAAACTGTCCGAATAGCAAACCAGATGAGATGCTCACACTGCAAGAAACCCTTAAAAGAAATCAATCAGCTGAAGACTGGAAATGCAGAAGGTATAGATGGCTGTCCTGCAAACATATAGAAGCATGGCGTCTGCACATTAAACTATACAAACTATACTCACTGCTGGGAACAGGGTAAGCATCCCCAAGATTTAAAACATGCATGGATCACCACCCTGTATAAGAACAAAGGAAAATGAAAAGTCAGACTGCTCAAACTAGAGGGGCATAACCCTGCTCTCTGCAGCAGGAAAAAATCTTACACTGATCCTCCTGCATATATTGCTATCCATGATTGCAATGGAATTTCACCTTTCACCTTTCAGCAATGTGGTTTTAGAGCTACCAGGGGTACCATGGACATGTGTTTGTCCTCCACCAGCTCCAGGAGAGGTAATAAGAGCAAAATAAAGGACTGTATGTGACCTTTTATGGACCTGATCAAATTGGTCAGCACTGTGAGCAGAAAAGGACTCTGGCAAATCATGGAATAATTAGGCTGCTCCCCAAAAAACCTTAGTACTGTTATTCTGTTCTATGAACACCAGCTTGGCCAGGTCAGACTTAGTAACGACCTCTCAGAGCCCAGCAGAGTGAAGCAGGTTTGTGTTCTCATGCTGAATCTCAACATCATCTTTAGCATAATGTCCAAACAGGCCACTCCCAACCATGATGACGACAATAGCATATCCGATAGTACACTTATGCCAGCCTGTTTAATCTGAGGCATGTACAGGCCTGCACAAAAACAACAGATCAGCTGGTCTGAGGGAAGCTGCATGCTGATGATGCCGCTCTTGCTGCCCATACAGAGATAGCCATGCAGCGCCTCACATCCTGCTTTACAGAAGCTGCACAGCACTTGGACTAGAAGTCAGTCTGAAGAAGACTGAGGTGCTTCACCAGCCCACATCCCATGAAGAGTACCATCTTCCAGTACTGTCCTCCCATACCGTCCTCTTACAGTACAGAAATGAAAGCGTACTCAGATGTACACCATTCCATCCAACAGAGACCAAAGTTAATAAAGAGAGTGACTGTGTATTTAGAGGAATATACAAATAATGTGTTGATAGATTATCTCATTCAAATTTATTCAAATCCTCCATCTGGGTCAGGAATAATCACGAATTACCTCTGAAATAAGAGTAAAATTGACCTGTGGCTGGGAAGTATAAATAATCTTTGGGTATTAAAGCATGATGGGTTTGACTTGTAAGCCTGTGTGTGGTCAAAATAACCACTAGGTGTTTGATTATACATTGAAAGCATCACCTTTCACTTTCTTCAGATTCTAAAGGCATTGGTTCTCACTGAGCACCTTTGAGGGCAATCCTAATGTGAGTCCTTTCATGACATTGCTTGTAAATGTTATCCTTGTCATTAGGACATGCAAGAATATGCAAGAAGGTTTAAGGGAATGATGTATGATGGCAGTATTTATAGCAAGTACTGTGTCATACATCATGATGAAACCTGAAAGATCTCAGTGCGTGTGTGTGTGCATGAGCACAAGGTGGAATCAAGGTGTTACACATCACACCTGCTGGTTATTCAGAGTTCATAGAACTACATACGCATTGACATCCTTGGAGCCAATGAGAACCCCAATAATTATTCCATGTTACATGTTATTGTGCAGTGGTGGGAGGATTTAGGCTGCTGATCTGAATCCCTCTGAGCTCAAATCCCAGCAATATTTCAAGGTAATTTTTCCATTCTGCTCCAAGGGTGCTGTAACACTTCAGAGGGTAAGATATGCAAAGGGGTTTATATCTGTACTTATAATAAAAGTTTGCTTTCTTTTCATTTTTAAGGTCAAGCCACAAGGTCTAACACCCATACAACATACACACGCCCCTACCTTCAGTCTCTGCTGAAGAAAAGTCTGTTCTTCATGGCCCAATTACAGTTATATTTTGTTAACAATATTTTACATTGTATGTGCTTTGTGTAATAAACATGTTTGTCAAGAGCAGATAAATGGACTGTCAAATAGTAGCTATGGTAGACTGCATGCAATTTTCTGCATGCAATGAAGTAATGCTTGAAAGAAAGTGTATTAACTAAAATTGCAGACTTTAAAGGATCATTATTTTTATCAGTCACCCCTTGTGTATCACTGCAGGAGTTTATTGTATTCACTGCAAGACATGCATATTTATCTGTACTGTACTGTGTGAAAACAGAGAGAAACCGAAAAGGTATGAAACTTAAATAGTGGACCAGCAACAGACATAATCGGTGATATCCTTGCTAGTTGTTGATGCAGCAGTGAAATGAGTAAAACTATACACTGAGATATTTAAAATCCCATAAAATGAATGTTTTGCTTCACTTTTGATTATGAATTCCTGTTACCTCCTACAGCTTTAGAAACACTTATCAGTGTTTAGAAACACTTATTATCAGTTACCTAGTTATCACATTAGTTGATAAGACACTTTGTCCAACTGAATACACAATAGCAGTGGTGTTCAACTAAATAAAATCCTTACGTATAAAGGTCTGGTTAAGCAATTTAACAGTGACAAAAACTGAATTGAAAAAAATTCATGCTGTAATGATTAGCTACTGACAATTAATATTACAGTTCAAAGTGGCTCTGTATTGTTTCATAGTGGTTCTTTACACACAAGTGCTACAGATTCAGAATGGATAGGGCACGTGAGTGTATATGAAATTATATGAAACTGTATATGAAACTTCATGTTTGTTGTTAACTTTAAAAAAAAATCATCAGTTTGAAAATCAGGCCAAAGAGTCAATAAAATGAAAGTTTATAAAGTAAAATGAAAGTATTCTATGGTCCAATAGACTGCTCCCAGCTTAATAATTTATAACCAACAATCTGATGTGGTTCTTATTTAGACAAATAAAGTCACTGCACTACAGACTACAGAGACACATTACTGGTTTGAACACTGTGTTTAAATTAGCCTCCAGCAAGTGCTCCTGTCTGGGCCCCAGTGAAATGTCAAACGCCTTTGCCTTTGATGAGGCAGACAGAAGAGAGAACCATCAGATAAATTATTTCAAACATGTGCAGCATTTGATCCAGGTCTGATAACTTATGATTGACACAAGCACTTGTATTCAGCTGACAACAACTTTGTGGGTTTGAATGCCTGTTACACCATCAAGTTCCCGGTGCCAGTTAGAACAGCATTCAGTTGTCACAACTGATTTGTTGGAGGATCAGCTTGAATGACAACTATATTCATTAATGTCTTTGTCAAATAGTCCTTCTAACTAATTATTAGTTTTCTGTCTCGGAATAAATTGAGCCATCAAACTTTTTTACAAATGTGTTTGACAGAGGCGAAGTCTCAGAGCAGTGACGCCTCTGCACAAATTCATCATTGTCAACCAGTGGTGTACGGAGACATTTCTGCTAATGCTGACATCAGGTCTCCTCATGTCTTGCTTCTGAATGGATTGTAAAATAGACAGATGGTTGATGGGACAGACTGGTGCAGAGTAGAGTTGCAAAATGTACTCAAAGTGAGAAACAGCTTGATTCTGTAACATTCAGCTGCATTTATATATGCCAACACCAAACTGACCTTGTGTTTTGCCAATAGCTGAATCAAACTGTGTTTGTTAATTTGGGAAGACTGCATGGATTATGTAAATATATTTCAAAACCTAGGTTTATAAAAAAAAAGAAAAAAGAAAAGAAAACTGACCAAACAAAACTAGTATGTAAAAGGTACTTAGAACTGTAACTGCAAAAATAACACAAAGTTATTTTATATCCAACAAACACATGGGAACTGACTGAGATTCTTCAAGCATATGTTACATGCATTTACAATGCATATTGGTTCTTTTATAATATATATATATGGTATTGTAAAGGCCAGCAAAAGCACACTAATTATTCTTAACTGATGCATTGTCCATTTATGCATCAGCAGTTGTTCTTGAAGCTGATGCTGAAAGTTTGGCCTGTTTGGGTTTTATGCATGTGCTGAAGTGGTTCTTGTTGGTTGAAAGCAATTTGGAGAATAATGTTTAATATCTACAAGACTGTTTGATTTAATTCACGTCATTAAATGAAGACATCGATTCATTCAGTCATACAGTACAATTCACTGAAAAGTATTAATTGTCTGATGGAGTTAATTAATATCTTCTCTTAATGACATGATGTTTATGCAAGTAATTAACTCCATTGTACAACAGAAAAGTGTTCTTCTATATTCTCTGAAGAATGCTAATTTGAATCCCAGAGCTATCTGTGCTTGGGAGTGCAAGAGAGAAAAATATGATGTGGACTCTGAGTGAGAAGGATGGCATACTCTTTTACCCTGATCAATCACACTGATACAACCCAATCATGGGCATCTGCAGGATTGCTTTCCTCTGAGTGTGTTGCATCTACCATGCGATGCAGCATGAGCAGCACTTTTATGCCGAAGATGTGATGCAGTTGCCTGGCTTCAAGTCTCCCTGAGTAAGCATTCATTCAGACTGAATTTTTCCTAGAGGTAAATCAAATTGCATTAGTTCACAAAAAAGACAAAACATAACTAAACAGACAAAACATCACTAGTTTGCCAAGTGTGTTTAGACAAATTGAAATTGAACTAAGATACAGTAGGCTGATGGCTTTTCCTGTTTAATGATGCAGCATGTGGCAGTGAATTTAGTTCTTTCCAATCGTCATTACGAGTTAATCATCTAATTTTTTTGAAGCCTCTTATCCTACTGGGTCATGGGGGGTGCCTGTGCCAGTGCTCACTGGGCAGAAGACAGGGAAACACCCTGGACAGGTCACCAGTCCATTGCAGACTCACACCTAGGGGCAATTTGGTATCTAGGGGCAATTCACCTCTCTGTGGGCTGTGGGATGAAAAGTTTCAAAAGGGAAAGACATACGGAGATGCAAACTTCACAAGATATTTTTTTATAATGTTAATGCTTAGACAATAGCAATGTTACCCCTGGGTGGTGATTGGTCCATGTTACACTGCACTAACGTTCAAAACAGGTTCATTGAAACTGTTTGAATGATTTACTTAAGTAGTATTTGTGTTATTTAACTTATGAAGAGCTTTGTATTTGTCAAAAGGAATAATAATCTTAAATGTATGTATTCAGTCATTAATTTTATGTATTTTACTTATTTTATTTATTTGTATTTGTTTTTGTGCAAGGCAGCAAAATTGGTGATGTTGTTCATATAGTGTTACTTGGTCTTACTTGTAAATCTGAGTAACATTAACCATTTGTGGGCATTTCTGAGCTCTTGTAGGCAGAAGAGGGCAGTTCGCACTTTACTCTGTGTTCATTTGTGCTATGAGGCAGCAGTTTCCTGTTGCAGTGGCTGGCTCCATTTGTCTCAGATGAAGCACATGTAGTCTTCACCTTCCAAGCTCATGTGAGTGGGGAGCATTTGATAGTGGTAGGGCTTGAAAATGGCCAAATTGTGTGATAACCCTACTGGAAACCATTCCTCTTGGTGTAATGTCAATTAAGCTGTCAGTAGTTACCATTGCTGATTGGAGGCACAGGTAAAGAAAAGAATAAAAGCCTCACTCTTTATTTGCATGTACCACCTGCCTGATTGGCCTCACTGGCAGAGAATGCAGTGCCCCTAGCTATGTGTCTGTTTGGCTACAACAAAGGAACGAGCTAGTAGGGTGTGTACTCTGAGTTAGACACAGACAGTGATGACACAGATGGATAATAAGATAAAGAGAAATTGTCAGATAGAAAAGACTGAAAGGCAGTGGCAGTGTAGGTGTTTGTATGATTTTATTTCTAAGGAAGGTGCCTAGTATGTTGAAAACACTTTAGAATTGCAGGAGTTAAACAACTCACCAATTTATCAGTTACTATTACAAAACCATTATTGTTGCAGCCTTTTTGCAAAGGGTCTCATCAAAGACACAACTTGTATGCATAGCCATAAGGACACACTCATTGACAGTCTAACAGGCAGCAACATTCGTCATTAATATTTTGGGTTTCAAGTCTGTGATCATGCCATGTCTCTTACAAATAGCAAGTCTGGTAAACAGAAAAGCTGCACTGACCATTAGCCATCACTTTCTTTCAAGCTACACAAAATGTCCCGTCTTGTAATTAGACGAACTGTGCTGTAATTAGGCCCTGGGTGAAACCAGTGAAATATTAGATCCATGATTGTGAGAGAATTTAAAATAAATTGCAAAGGAAATACAACCCTATTTCCAAAAAGGTTAGGACACTTTCAGTGTAGAATGTGATGACTGTAAACCACTCAAAAAGGTGCGACAGTGGCAAAATAATGACTGCAAAGGTAATAAAAGGAACACTGGAAGGTTCCACAATTTACTGTTAGTAAATTCCAGTTTAGCTGGTAATAGGTGAGGTCATCAAGATTGAGTATAAAAGGAGCATACCGAAGGGTTTGTCTTTGCAAGCAAGAATGGGTCATGGTTCACCACTTTGTGCCAAACTTCAAAAGAGAATTGTCAGGCAGTTCAAATGCAATGTTTCTTAGAACAAGATTGCAAAGAATGTAGGTCTTTCACCATCTTTTCACATGAGATTTCAGGGGAAATCTAGGTTCATGAAAGCCAAGTGCAGAAACAGCTGCTGAATGTGCATGACCATCAAGCCCTCAGAAGGTATTGTTTGAGAAAGTGTCATGCTATCATGATGGACATATCCACTTGGGCTCTGGAGTACTTCAGAAAATCATCGTCAATTAACTAATCAAGAAATGCACCCTGAAACTGTATTATGCAAAAAGGAAGCCATAGATTAATTTTGCACAGAAACACCAGTTCTCTAGGCCTGATATCATCTGAGATGGACTGTGGAAATATGTTCTGTGGTCAGATGAGTCCATGTTTCAGCTTGTTTTTGGGAAAAAAAATGGATGTCGGATTTTATGTGCCAAAGATGAAAAAGACAGTCCAGACTGTTACCAATGAAAAATGCAAAAACCACATGCTGCCATCAAGACAACATCTTTAAAAAAACTCCATGTCTATTTCAGCAGGACAATGCCAGACCTCATTCTGCATGAGTTACAACAGTGTGGCTTGACTGGCCTGCCTGCAATCCAGATCTGTCTCCTATTGAAAATGTATGGTGCATCATGAAAAGGAGAATCAGACAATGGTGACTGTGGACTGTTGAGCAGCTCAAGTCTTGTACACTTTAGCAAAAAAGGGCAAAAATTCCACTTACAAAAACTGCGACAATTAGTATCTTCAATTCCCAAATGATTAAAAAGTATAAGTAAAAAAAGGTGATGTGACCCAGTGGTATACACGCCTCTGTAACAACTTTTTTTTTGTTATATTTAACAAATAGAATTAAGTTAATCATTGAAAACACTGAAAAGCATTACTTTATCTTTTTGTCTGTTAAACAAAGATTCAGAAGATGACAGATTTGTTAAATGAACAGTACAAGCCTTAGTACAATAACAGCTAAAAAGTGACATTAAGTGTAAACGAGTAAGAAACATTTTTGTGTCCAGACTCTCCTATACCTATCAGATATTGTCATCTCACTTATCAGATATTATCATCAAACCATGAGGAGGAAAAAGGGCAGCTTGTTTCTAATATTGAGGAAGAAAGAGAGAGAAATGGGGAAAGGATGCACACTGTTGCACAGTGGTGTCAAGGGGGTGTTAGTGAGATGCAGAGTTAATGGGATGAAGCATGTGTGTGAGTGTGTGCTACTCTGCTGCGACTGTGGGAGCAAGTGTATCTGCAAGTGATATTGTGGGAGGCTAAATGGCCCCACTGGGGGATCAAGTGAGAGTGGAAACATAAGGACAAACTGAAGAGAGGTTTGGCTAATGAACAGACGAAGATGAGATAGCTTAGAGCTGCTTAGGATCTTATCTCATGCTATAAAGTGACTGTGAGATGGTAATGGGATAATGTGTGTGCAGCAGATGCATAATGTTCTTTTTTCTTCTTGATTTGGCATACATGCATTTGTTGTGCCATATGGTACAAGCAATGCTGAGTTGTTTGTTTTTAGTGCCTTCTTATCAAGTACTAATAATCCAAGAATTAGCTTTGAGCTAATTATTTTTGGCTGACACTAACTCTCTCTTCTTTTTCCTTTTGTAAGTACATATGTCCTCTCAAATTTTGGCTAATCATTACCAGAAGTATGGATGTGAGCAGGTTTATGTGACCAACCCCAGGAAATATATAAAACCTAGAAGAAATGGCTAGAACGATTAAAACTGTGCCAGGCAAAGTTATCACATGCAAATATACAGCTAATTTTTTGTCAAGATTATACAGTAGGAACAAGCAAGAAGCCAAGCTATTTTAATATAATATACAGTAAATACATTGCTCTTATCCCCATTAATTTTTTTCCGATTTAGTTTTGGTTTCCATAGTTAATTTAACAAAAATCTGTTGAAGACATTTGTTGATTGCATAAGTATTCTTCTTCTTGGACCAGTACTTGGCTACAATTACAGCTCCAAGCCTTCTGTGATATGTCTCTCTCAGCTTTGCACATCTGGATCCTGATATTTGTGCCCTTTTGGATTTGCAAAATTGCACAAGCTCTGTCAGATTGGATGGAGTCTGTTGGTGAACAGCAATTTTCAAGCCTTTCTACAGATTCTTTCTACTGGATTGAGTTCAGGGTTTTGATAGAGCCATTTTACCACATTCAGGTTTGTGGGTTAGAAACACTTCAGTTTAGTGTTGAGTGTATACTTTGGGTGAACTTTAATCCCATTTGTAAGTATAGTCTCTTGCAGCATGAAACAGTATATCCTCTAGGATTGACCCGTATGGCCGACTCCATCCATCCTGCCCTCGTTACGGCCCAATTTCCCAGATCTTGCGGAAGAAATGCATCCCCACGACAGATGCTACCACCACTACAGTGTTGTCATGGTGATGAGCAATGTTGGGTTTCTGTCAAATGTAACACTTTGTGCCAAGGCCAAAGAGATGTATCTTTGTCTATCAGATCACAGAGCCTTTCCCACTTGTCTATATCTTGCCTTTTAGCTACTGCCAAAGATTTTATATGACCTTTTTCAATAATGTATTTCTTCTTGGCTGAGCCATGGATCTCTCCAGCTCCTTTAAAGGTACCTATTGCATTTTGGCTGCTTCTCCTACTAATTCCTAACTGCCTCCTCTGCATAGATTCTTGGTTATGCCAAATCCTTTTTTTTTAATGGTGCTCTGTGGGATTGTCAAATTTGAGACTTTCTTTCATATCCAAACCATGTTGATACATTTCCAGGGCTTTGTTCTAAACTTGTTTTGACAGCTTCTTGGTCTTCATGATGCTGTTTGTTTAGGTACTATGAGCATGTTGAATGTCAATTGCAGTAGAACTCGAATTATTTGATTTCTCAGGACAATTTTGCTAATTATATTAATATTTTTCTTCCCATATGACTATTTTCATTATTTTGTTCATTCAGTTCATTCAGTGGTGATGACATTGACTGACTACTGATCAGAAGATCATGATTTCAAATCCCTCCACAGTCGAGTTGCACCTGAACAAGGTGCTTAACCCTCCACCGCTCAGTCGTGTAAATGAGATAAATGTAAGTCTCTCTGGATAAGGGCAGGTGCCAAATGCCATAAATGTAAATGTAATTCAAAATGTGAAAAAGGTTTGAATGCTGTTATTAACAAATGCCATGATTAACATAAGAAACAGATCTAGATAATGACTGATGTGTAGAAAAGACCTGAAATGTAGTCTCCCAAGGCAAAACCTCCATAACCTCCATCACACACTTCATAGTAGAGTAGAAATAAATTCACATACACACTCAGTATTCCCCACTGAGATTAGTGCTGTTATTATTACTGCAGAGTGTTTTATACCTATAAGCTCCCATTTCATTGTACTTATTCGTGTTAGCTTTAAAAAAAAAAAAAGAGCGAACAAATCCACCAGGCATTTACAGTAACAGGGCGAGGGCATTCTCTGACCCACAACATAAAGCAACACTAAGACGAGTCGACTAGGTAGTAAACCTTTATTGTATATATAAAGATCAACTTGGACATATATGCTCTAGAGCAGATTCTCAGGAAGTAGTCAAACATAGGTGGTTTATATAACAAGCAATGCAATGTACAATCACATCAGGCTGTTTTCTGATGAGCATGATTGCACATGGCTTGATTATAAGAGGAATCCGTGGTAAGGTCTGTGTGAGAAAACATTTTATTAAAGCAACCAATTTGAAACAAGCTGTTGATTTTTTAAGAGTCAGGCTTTATTTTATTTATTTTTTATAAAAAAACTTCAACACACAAAACTTGCTTCGTTGATTTTGTTTTTTTTAGTGATTATACTAGAAATTGCGCTCTTTATTCTTTATACAATGCTCCAATCGTTAGCTTGCTCACAGTTAAAAAGGGAAATTCATTCAAAGGTTTCAGGAAATGCTCAACATGTGCTGCATTCTTAAATTAAAATTAAAGCCTGGGTCTTACCATAGCTAATTATGGCAGTGTAATAATTGAGTGAACTGTGGTCATAGTCAGAATACACAGGGTTCAACATTACTGCAAAACCATGTCCATCCAGTGAGCGTGTTCCTAATATATCTCACTGCATGACGAGCATCAATGTAATGGGATAGTCAATACTACTCACTTCAGAGAGGAGAGAAAGAGAGAGAGAGAGAGAGACCCACCCTTGGCTATGAATGGATGTTGGCATTTGAACCCGCAGTCTTTGGATGAAGGAGGTTCCTGTTGTACCACATTCCTACCATTATTAC
>JAOVYV010000035.1:8318783-8329092 GCA_025674545.1 Hassar affinis | reverse complement strand
AGACATATGAATCAGCCGAGCTATCTATCTATATATCTATCTATCTATCTATCTATATATATATATATATATATATATATATGTGTGTGTGTGTGTGTGTGTGTGTGTGTGTGTGTGTGTGTGTGTGTACACATACATGTAATATCCCAATTAAGTCCATTTCAATTCCACTCCAAAATGTGAAAAAATAGTTATACAAGATAACGTGCATACAGTTCACAACACTTGTATTCATTAACAGACACAGTTGCATACTCTTAGTCTTTTTACAACGAGCCCTGGCTGGCTGTAGGTTAAAAGTAATGAAGAATTATGCTTATTGCAGCATCTGAAGACTCGATTAGAGCTCAGCTCTTTGCCTTTAATGAAACTATTCATCAAAGACACCCAGCTGAGCCCACCTCAGGTGTGTGTGTATGTGTATGTGTTTGTGCATTAGCCATGCCAACAAGTATTACAGCAAGGCACAGAGCATTGTAAAAGGTCATCAATCGACCATGGACAGCTTAACAGCTTGCGAAGGCTTGGGTGGACTCCTTAAAGACCCGGACTGGAGGCATATATTCTTTTTTGGCCTTCCCCTCTGGGGAGCATATAGGACGGTGCTTACTACAACTAATGCATTTATGCAACATTGAATTTGCTGTGTGTGTGGGTGCATGTGGTCAGGGGAAACTTTCTCACTCTACTGTTGCGTAAAAGAGCAGCTGCTTTAATTTCTATCTTTGGTGCTGGATTTATTTATCTCACTGTGGCTTTCTCTATCTCTCACACTCTTTGTCATATTCTCAATTACAGTGAATCTGTTTACCAAGTCATTTTCTACCTGTTTTTGCACTTCTTTTACAGTCCACAACCTCTGTGTCTAGTTGCCTCATCTGTATTTGTGTGTGCATATGTGCGTGTGTGTGTGTGTGTGCATATGTCAGTACTTGTTTTTTTTTCCTGTGAGACTGATAAGGCTGATTTAGTATCTGATGGGGAGTATGCCCTGCAGGTTCACTGCTGACACTCTTTTTAACAGGTCACCAGTAGTGTGTGTGACAGAGCAACCTCATTAATGAGCCGTTCAGACAGGATTTCTACCGGTGGTACTGAATCAAGAATCAGCGACTGTTCTTTCTCTAGCTAGCTGTGACAGCATTCACAATAACTGATTACTCCTAATATGTGCACAAGCACACTGCATAGTGTAATAGCAACCAGAGTCAAGGAGCATGAGTCCAGAGAGTGGAAACTCAAAAGCTGATTGAATTAGGGAGAGAGAGAGAGAGAGAGAGAGAGAGAGAGAGAGAGGAAGTGAGAAACAGAGAAAGAGAGAGAGACAGAGCACAGAGCATAACAGCAATCTAAAGGAATGAGAGTGAGAAACAGTGTGGCGACATTATTAATGCCTACTGCTATGTTGAAAATAGAAGACTGCAGGGGCAGGAAGGCTATACTTGTCGGGCATGAGGGCATAATTGGGTGAACATCAGACTAGACACTGATCATGCTGACAAGAACAGACCACATGGGTTCATGGGAAAAGATAAGAGACATGTTATGTGAGTAGTGCTTATACTGACATCCACGTTAGAGATCAGCATTGGATTCACTGGGTTCAGTCCCAGCACTAATCTGCAATACTTTTGTCTGATATTCAGAAGCTCCAAAAATATGGAACGTTAAGTTAGACTCTGTGGGATTCTGTATCTAAATGTCCTGCAGCAGTGATTTTGGAGTACCCATTGTACTTTATGCCCTGATCTAATATAATAGTCTAGTCTAGTCGCCTGAGAAACCTCTCTGATATCACTGAGACTAAATTCAGACAAAAGGGGCTTTAATCAATTTTTTATTAACTTCCAAACCTTGCCAAAACTTTCTGCAAACATGATGCTGGGTAGATAAGGAGCCAGTTTAAAATGCTATAAAATGCTATGCTGATTGAAATTTGCATGTGTTTGTGCAGAATCTCTCACTTGTCATGGTATTTATGTGAATCATGTAGTTCTGCAGCTTTGTTCTTTTGATAAAAAATACAAAAATACAATTACCAGTACCAGAAAAACTGGTATACCAATTAATGCTTGGTAGGTCCCCCACGGGATCTTAGAGGGAACGCTGCACAGTCCTCACGCTGATGTTTGTTGAAGCCCCAGCATTGAATTCCAATGTTACTTGAGGCAGAGTTGCATGCATATCGCGTGAAACTTTTCTTTCATCCAGAGTCTTTTTATGGCTACACTGCTGTCGTAAGTTTGAGGTTTTGCCAAAATTCTTGTCATGATACACGCTTGAAATGCTCATTTGTGAAAATCCAAACTTTGCTTCTACCTTCGAAATGCTATGACCCATCTCACAAGCTCCAGCTACGTTGAAAATCGCAAAATCACGATAACTTGCCATTCTCATGTGGCACCAACACTTGAAGTTTCCATAGATGTCTTGCTTTTATATACGCACTGGCAGACGCAACTAATAAAATGCATAGGCAGTGTTGCTATGTATTTTGTATTTTTTGGTACTTTAGTATAATTCTGTATGTCACCTTCCTCTAAAAAAATCCTAAAAAATTTCTATATTGAGCAGTTAAGTTGGCTGCTTGCTTTCACATGCTAATACATTGCCTTTGCTGCCATTTCTTAAAGTGTAAGTGTTGTTTCTGTTTCTGAAATGTTTTACCCTACCACTCACAGAAGGCAGCCCTGCACTGCATGCATGTTTCTGGATTTCTAAAGCATACCAAACTTCCACAGACAAGGAAAGTAAGTGAAATATGATTAATGGATAGTAAATAAGTTGTAAATGGTAAGTAGGGGATGCATAGCTATTAATTTAATAGATCCCCAGTAATAAAAAAAAACAATAAAAAGTAGTCAACTAGTCATCTTTTCTACAGTTAATGTCCACAGACATTGCTATTTTAGGCCATGTTATTAGTGCAGTTAAAGCTGTTAAACTAGTGCACCAGCAGTGAATGTGCCAAACCACATTCCAATTAACAGCCATAAGCAGGTTACAGATTTCCAGCATCAATGCTTTTCAGGTTACACTGAAAATGCACAGCAGTACATATGTGGCTCTTGTTACACTGTTAAAGGTTTTAAGATGCAGTCCTTGTGGCAACATGGCCTGGCTTCATCCTGCAGCTTTGGAAGCTCACATTTCACTTATATCTCAATATTTAAGATAAGATCTTTTGCTAGGTTCAACTTGGTAGAATCTAAAAACAAATTTGGAAGATCAGGCATTTGCCCTGCTGTGCAGCACTGATTTTGTTTGAAGCATTTGTTTTAGTATTTGTGTCGGTTTATGAGAGAAGCTCCCTGGACAAAACAATTATAAGGTAATTATAAGGTATAAATACCTGCAGGGTGTGCGACAGGATTCATAGATTTAGAAGAGGTACAGTGCAGTTAATAGTTGTACAATGTGATTGTTTATAATAGTGATTGGCAAAAAGGAGTGATTGCATTGGGGCATGAAGGAAGTGTGAAGGATGAAGCTGAATTTGCAGGTGTATTTAAGTGTATGGTCATACAGGTCTTCCAACAGTGGCAAAAATCCCATTCTATTGGAAAGTCTCATCAGAATTGTGGCTGAATGACGACACTGACGGATAGGGACCGCCATCGTGTATTTGCTCCCAGGCAAGAATTGCTTCTAGAAGTCAATGCAGGTCCTTCACAACCAATTTCTGAAAGAACACTTTGCAGGGAACTGCATACCATAAACATCTGGAGCAGAATGGCATGTGAGAGGCCTTTGCTCACTTATAAAGTTGCCCTTTTACTGTGGGCAAAGGGACATCAACATTGGACTGTTCATGACTGGAAATCTGATCAGATGAATCTGGCAATTTTTGGTGCTGAACATTGGCTGAACATTGATGTTGCCTACATCCAAAAACTTGTCCAGTCCATGCCAAATGGAATCACAGCTGTGATGTGTACTTATGGAGGTATTACAAGTATTATGGAGGTGTTTCAGTCACAGGTGACTAATTCTTTGTCATTTTTTGAGATGTTTAGATATTTAATTATATGTGACTAAAACCTATGCATATGGAAGAAAGACAACAGGGGTATGGAGAAAGACAGGAAAGCAGACCAACAGACAGACAGGCAGACAGAGAGACAGTTAAACAGGGATCTGTGTGTGACAGAGGATGTGTGAAAGGAATGTGTGATGGCCGTCCTGAGATGGATGAAACGCTGCTATTCCTGGGTCCTGTGAACTGAGTGTGAAGTAAGCAACTAACTGAGTGAGTCACATGGAGCAAAGGTCCAAGAAGAAGAGCTAGCATCTCTCCCTCTTTCGCTATTTCTCTCCTTTTCTTTGTTCTATGCGACCTTGCCTATTTCTGTCACACTGAGTCATTGTTTAATTGTATGACTGAAGTGTCTATGTAAACCCTTAAGGATGTTACAGAATGGATGTTTAACAATTAATTTAGCTACCTTTTCACAGCTCTCTTGCACCCCCTCCCTTCTCACAAGCTTCCTATTGCTCTTTTTTCCTCACTTTTATTACTTTTGCTTGATTCAATTGCACTCAGTAACAGGCTACACTTCTGGCTAGCTGGGTGTGGGCAGAAATCACATTTAGCCGATTATTTGTTCTTCTGCAGACATCCACAGCTTTCTGCAGCAGCCTGTGAAATCAAACACTTTACAAACACGCCAAGCCACACACAGAGGCAAAGGCATCACACAACTGAATGCACATACTTTCAGCACAACTTGCACAGTTAGTCTGACTCCAGCACTAGAGATATACTGTGTACACATTGGTCTAATATGGGACACTTGAGATTGCTTCTAGACTGATAATTTCTTTACCGTGAAAACCTTTAGGCTATACTATTAGCAGTGAAAATAATGATAATCTTTATCATATTACACTGTTTAAGGACATACCAATATTAAAATGCACTTGACCTAGCAGCTCAGCCTAAATTGTCAATTCTGGAACCGACACTGCACAGCAATCAAGCTTATGTCAACAAAGCCCTCCTTATAGCTTATTGACTAACCCTCCTCAGATAGAGGACTCTATGTCTGTAGCAGAAGCAGTCATGCCCTGCTCTAATCTAGCTGTCTGGGACTAGATAGTGACATGGCACTGAATGCATTCTTTCATAAAGCACCGGTCACAACTGTATTCCTTGTATTGGTCATATATTGTGATATAGTCTCCTGTGTACACAGTGGTCTACTTCTGGACAGGTCTACTTGCTCCTAACCTGATATTTTTCTTCCCCCGCAAACCTTTATCACCAGCCATGGCTCTTCTGTTAAACTGTGCTGTTACTTTTCTGTGTTAGTGTGGGCATGCGAAGGAGAAGAGGCAGATGAGTTCCATTTGCAGGATGTCGGCTTAGCCACTGAAAAGCCAGACCACTTACTGCATGTGAGTCAATATCACAGACTGGTAGTAGGGCTCAATCAGTGAGCTAGGAAAGTGCAGGAGCAAGGCTGAATAAGAAGAGATCGCAAGTAGATTTAATGTACCACAAATGAGAAAAGAGTGCTCTTGAGTTAGAGGGGGGAACAAATCCTGAAGTGACCTGATGTTTGCTTTACTCTATAGTGCTATGCTGTCTGGTTGGGGGGTTTCTTTTAAACTAAGAATCCTTAATTATACACTGATCTGTAAAACTACATATAAAGCAGGATGAAGACAAGTGTGAGATGTTCTGTAATTGATGTAAGTGGTTTTTTTTTTTTTTTTTGAGAAGCTCTATCACAACCACCTATATTGAGTTCAAGTCAAGACCAAGACCTTATGGGTCAAGTTTGAGTCAAAACCAAGACTTTCGGACTGAGTCTTTGGAGGAGGCAAGACCGAGTCGAATCCGAGACATAAAAACTTTTTTTTTTTGCCTACATAACCAACATTATCTGAATTTTTTATTTATTTTTAATTAATGCATATAATGGGGGTGTAACGGCATGATGCATCGCGATGCAAAAATGTGACGAAGTGCATCGAGGAGATGGACGATATCACATGGACAAATGCCATCTAATGTATGTAACAGCAGAGGGTTCCACCCTCACTAGGACATCATACAACATGCTCTCATTCACTTCAATCTGAGCCTCAGCTTCAAAATAAAAAAAACGTGATGCAAACATTGAAAGAGGCAGACAGGGTGGCGATAACCACAGTCGGGTGGACTACAAGGTCTACCCAGAGCTACAGTATGTCACTATAACAGCACATGTTATCACCGGAGAGTGGGAAATGGTGAGCTTCATCCTCCAAACTCTCCTTCTTGTCGAATTACACACTGACAAAACGTAGCCGAGGACATCGGCTCTTTTGGAGTCTGAGCTTGAAAAAGCTAATCACAACATTGCCTTTGTTACGGACAACGCTTGAAATATGGAGGTAACAATGAACGAGACTGGACTAGCACCACACATAAAGTGTTTGCCCACACTTTAAAGCTTGCATACCAAGCAGGACTAAACCACCTCACTCGGTTGTTGGGACGAGTGAGGCGCATAGCCGCCATCTTCCACCATTGTGCTCGCAGCTAAACAGAGTTTATTTCAGATCCCCTGCTTAAACTCATCATCTCTCTTGTAATTTGAAGGAGACTAACATTTCTTTATACATTATTTTTAATTGTTATTCTTCAAAGATAAAAAAAAGAATGTTTTCACTCTTTATTTTATTTTAGATTATTTTAGATATGGAGAATCTGCAAAAAATGTATAGAAGATGATGTGCATTGTTTTACACTTCAGAAATAGAAAGAACCGACTTTTATAATTGTTCTTTGTTTAAATTTTGTTTAAAAGATTTTGTGACAATCGAATCTTGAACACAGTATCATGAATCGAATCATGAGCAGACTGTATCATTTAACCTCTAGTATATAATTACTTTGAGAGTATGAAAAATGGAAAAGTTTAACATTGTCACTGTGGTGGGAAGAAATGGTCTCAAGGTCTCCCTTTAAAATTACAAGTCAAGCCCATACCGCTCTGTTCCGAGAAAGATTCCAGACTGAGTACAATTACTTTCAATTTGGTGAAAGTGAAAAGGAAAGTGAAAAACAGACTCTAGTACAGCACTACTAGATATACTATATTCACATTAAACTACTATAGAATATTGTGATATTGTTCATATTTGTGTAGTATTATGAGGAAAAACTCATCTAATGTCACTTGTGGGCAAATTTTACTAAACAGTCAAAAAGAAAAAAGATTAAACGACCAAAATTCTTTCAGTAACTTACTTTGACAGATCAACTTTTAGTAACTGTTATTATTTCATAAAAAGTACATGTAAATATTTTATTTACTTTTTAATCTTTACTTACAAAGATCATATTTAACAGTATGGTGTAAAAACAGTCTGTCTAAAGATGTTTCCTCTCACAGTTGATGTCAGCTTTTGATCAAGTTGCTGGATTGCTGTGTGCTATAGTGAAATGGACATAAGATTAATAAATTCAGTTTGGAAGGTACCAGGTACCAGCTGTCAAATGTCATTTTCACTTGGAGGTAGGCATATTTCAGTCCAGCAATGTCTGTTGTTTTAAGACTATACAGTACTGTGCAAAAGTTTAGCCATCCAATATATTTATTTAGATATTTATTTTTATTAATTCTGCATTATTGAGGGAATAGTCCCAAACATTATTTTGTCAAAAAATGCACATAAAATGTACATAATATCTACCTTTTGTGGCATAAAGAAAGCAACATATTACACAAGAAACCAGTTGCATATGTTTAAAATAAATAAATACATAAATCTATAAATAAAAATCTGCAGATATTGGATATTACAAATAGGTGTATATTTCTGTGAGTTGATAGCCATATATTTAACAGCACCTAGAGGTTTGAGTGCAGTGTGTCTAGTGCATTTGGTGCAGTCTTGCTTGTTCTATCGTCTTCCATGGCCAGACAGGCCAGAATAGAAACAGGTTTAGACTTCTGATTATTTTAATTGCTGCTGTTGAATTAGTGGCTACAGGAACCTTCACTCACCCTAGACACACTTGCATAAACACACACACTTTCCCAAGGCTAAACGTTTTACTCTGGCTGACATGGTGCAGCTAAATGCCTGTCATTGATTGGCCCCTGTTGCGTGTGTTCACCTCAATAACTGGCAGCTGCATCAGGGAAAAGGCCGAGATCGATCCAAGCCAGAGAGCGTGGCAGGCCAGACATGAGCTCCAAGTATGAAGGATTTTACTCATTGTATGACTGCTTCTCTTTGGGAGGGCAAGTGAGCCAGTTTGCACACTGGGGTTAACAAACAAAACTGAACATAGAGTGATCACCCAGAGCTGCTGGGATGACCACAAGGATAAATAACACAAGGAGGTATTTTCTAACAAGCTCAGGGAGTTCCTTGCAGGAACACTGCATAATTTGAATGAGAAAAAAAAACCTTTTTGTTTTGTTTGTTCATGACATGCATTTTAAGCACATTCTTCAGGAAATGTCATGGTGATTCAGTTCACAAAAGACTGTATAATTCATGCATAAGAACATTTTGCATTAGTAAATAGGATGAACTGCTTTGTTGAAGTACAGTTCTCTTTCAAGCAACCATAGTCTTGGATTTTGTTTATTATTAGTTTTTTACATCATATCAGCATCAGCATTCATGACAGACACAAGGTTACATAGATACACAAGCTTTCCATCAGTACGCAAGTTCAACTTCAAACACAGGCTGATGAATTTTGTATGTCCAATTCACCTAAGTACATGTCTTTGGACTGTGGGAGGAAACCGGAGTACCCGAAGTAAGCCCACACAGGGAGGACATGCAGACTGTTCCCACCTGGGATCAAACCCAGGAGGCCACAGTGGTACCCACTGAGCCACTGTGCCACCCCCTGGTCTGGTCTTTTCATTAAGAATACCACCTCTGGCACAACTGCTACACTTACATTTATGGCATTTGGCAGACACCCTTATCCAGAGTGACTTACA
Source organism: Hassar affinis (assembly GCA_025674545.1). Taxonomy (NCBI): domain Eukaryota; kingdom Metazoa; phylum Chordata; class Actinopteri; order Siluriformes; family Doradidae; genus Hassar; species Hassar affinis. The sequence continues at coordinate 8,320,132 of JAOVYV010000035.1, read as the reverse complement.
TTTATCTAATTTATATAACTGAGCAGTTGAGGGTTAAGGGCCTTGCTCAAGGGCCCCTTCGAGCCCCTTCGAGCCCCTTCGGTGGTGTGGGGTTTTGATTTCATGACCTTCCAATCAGATGTCCAATGTCTTAACCACTGAGGTGCCCACTGACCACTTTTGTTCTGTTTTCCAAAAAAAAAACAGAATTTCATCAAAAAATCTTAAAACATTTATTGTTTAAAGTTGTATAATAAAAAGAAACAGTTTCCACAGACTGACAGTAGGGCTGTTAATGACTAAGCTACAATGTATAGTATCTAAACCCACCCCTTAACTTTGATAGAACCATAGTAACACATGCCCTCTCATGCCATTCTGTGTTATTTACAACTGTTTTACTGTTTGCAGCTGTTTGCTGTTGAAAGACATTATTTGTAGCTCTTTGTAGAGTTGAGCATGCCTTTCAGTAAAGATCAAACAAAGAACCTGTCAAAAAGAGTAACAACAGTAAAACAACCACTAGGACAAATAAGGAATGATCAGAAGCTAATAAATAATATAGCCCAATCCTGTCTTCTCGTGTTTTTTTACTGATGCACAAGACTGAGGCTCATGAATTCACAGGTCAAAATTCACCTAGATATAAATGGAGTGAAGCTAAAGTAATGTCCTTCATGTCCTACACCATGTGTCCTTTCCCCTTTCTGTTAAATGGATTTTCCACATGAAAAATTGTGTTTGGTCTGACAAATGCTTTAGCAGAAAAAGCAGGTATCTCCTATATCGCCAAACAATACAAGTTTCCAAACCTTTATATTATAGATAAAATGTGTAGATACTTACACAGCAGTGTTTTTTATAGTGACTCCACCCCAAAGTGACTCATTTACTGGCTGTACCTGATACAATTACTTTAAACTGTAGCTGCAAAAACAGGCAACAGAATATAGTACATACACCGATCAAGCATAACATTATGACCACCTCATTTTCTCTACACTCATTGTCCATTTTCTCAGTTCCACTTACCATATAGCTGCTCTTTTTAGTTCTACAATTACAGACTGTAGTCCATCTGTTTCTCAACACACTTTGTTAGCCCCCTTTACTCTCTTCTCTAATGGTCAAGACCCCTGAAGGACCAGCACAGATCAGGTACTATTTGGATGGTGGATCATTCTCAGCACTGCAGTGACACTGATGTGGTGCTGGTGGTGTGTTGTACTGGTGTGAGTGGATCAGACACAGCAGTGCTGCTGGAGATTTTAAACACTGTGTTCTCTTACTGTTCACTCTGAGACACATCCACCATATTGCTCCACCCTGTAGATGTAAAGTCAGAGACAGTAGCTCATCTGTTGTTGCAC
>JAOVYV010000035.1:8226890-8251214 GCA_025674545.1 Hassar affinis | reverse complement strand
GATTATTTTATAATATGAATTATATTATGAATGAACTAGTTTTGAGGCCTTCAGTGAGAATCTACAATGTAAATAGTCATGAAAATAAAGAAAACACATTGAATGAGAAGGCGTGTCTAAACTTTTGGCCTGTACTGTACATTCAGCAAAATCCTTCCCCAAAATCTCAAAATCATTAGATTATTATGTTTGAGAAACATTAAATAAAATTAAACTAAAATTAAATCTGACTAAACCTTGACTAAAATGTGACATTAACACAAGTATAATTTAGACTAAATAATGAATATTAAAATAAAATGTATAGTTCTTATTAAACATTAAAACATTGACTTATATGGATCTATATTAAGTATAGAAAAGTAGTGCATGTGTAGCCTTGAGGAGTGAGTAGGTATACACCTGAAATTATATTGAGTGTGTCGATAGGCTTTCTGCAGAAATGTTCAAAGGCTATGTTTTCAGTCATTTAATAGACTGTATAGGAATCTTCAGACAAATAAAGCCAGCAGATTCCACCATAGCAGGACCACAGGCGAACCACACGAGTAAAATGTGATGTTCTCAGTACCCACATGATAATGGTATTATCAAGCACTTTGTAAAGACCCCACTATCCTTGTGGATTTTACACATGACTTAGTTTGCAAAGATGTTATTAATAGTTTTACTTCCAAAAGACCTGCAGTCCAATTTGTGCCTGTACCCTTTTCTGTATTCCTAACCTACTAAGTGCAGAATCCCCTGGCAGTCCATCACATCCCCATCTGCACTTGACCTTTATCAGTTATGATGGACTATTACACCACTCCTCAGATGAAGATGAAATGCTTTTAGTTCTGTCTAATACAACATGCTCTCCTTTCTCAATATGTCAGTGGTAGTGAATTGAGAACTTTGAGGCTTTATGAGAACAAACAGTGGGAAGGAGGGTGAGGGAGATTTTCACAGACAAGTTGTCAATGTGTGCGCTTTTGTTTTCCATATTGTAATACTTTTGTTCAGAAAAGTCTATACACCTGGGGAAATATTCAGAACAGCATGTGGGCAGATTAAAATGTGAAATTCCTGTTTGTCTCATTCACTGTTACGTGATGGAGAATTTCTGTGTAAAGGAAGTAAGAGCAGGGCCTAGTGGGAAAATCTTGGTTGGAAACGTACTGTTGTTGGGTAGACTCTTATTGATGATATGATTTCCTCCAGTTGTCTGAGCCACACTTACTGAGGCATTTGAGCAGCACTGTGGGATTTCTCACTTTCTCTCACTCAGCTTACAAGTTTTACCAGGTTTTTTTTTAGTGAAAACATTCTTCTCGTTATGTGTGTGCAGTGCAGCTCATTTGATATAGAACAGATTTGTGAGGATGAATTTTAGTGGAACAAAGACTAAGAGTAAGTGCATATGAAAAACAAAAAAAAATGTTTTCCAATTTGATTGTAATTTAAATTGTTGTCCGTTGTTTTCATTGTTTGGAGTACCAGCCAAGCCTCTTTCTTGTAATTTCCAGGTAATTAATGCCCTGGTTTTTACTTTTTCTTAGCCAAGAGAAGGCTGATTCTGATTGGAAGTCCACATCCCCCTCCCTTCATATTCTCTATGGCTCAATGATGTTATGTTTTTCCTAAGTTTGGAAAAAATTAACTGTAGTTTGCGGGGTACGGCAAAATAGTTTTCCTTTTCATAAAAGCAATATTAACTGGACAGTGCGATGTTCAATTTTAATTCTTTTCTTACGGACAAGAAAACCTAGACATCATTTCAAAATGTGGCTTGTGTATAACTGCATAACTGAAGATCATACATCAGCTTTTATAAAACTATCAACTAACAGGTACTGTTTTGTACAGCAGGAGGACACACAGTCCCAGCAGGAGAAATAGCTACACCCGCACTCTTCATAGTGCTTTATAATGATGGTCTTCTTGAGTGGTGCACAGTATAAGCTGTAATTTCAAGCTTAAGAATAATTACACATAGACCAACTTGCCCACGTCTTCTCTCCTCTTCCATAACAACGTTTACTTAAAGAAAAGGAGAAAGAATGTTCTAAATTTTGACAGCATATTCTCATTTCCATTTCGCAGCAATGTGTCATGTGTATTTTTGTGGCTAAGTTCTGGTTATGTGAATATTGCATATGCAGTGTTGGTAGGCTTGTTTACTGGTTGTTTTTTTGGAGGGCACAAGTACCTGACAGCTCATCCCATCTCATTCACACCTTCTTGCAAATGCATCCCTTTTAAACTTATAAATAAAGTGTGACATATGGAGCATGCATTCATTAAGGCAAAAGTGAGATAATTATTAGAGACCATTGTCAAAAGTGGACACAGTACACAGCATGCTGTTAATGCCCACACTTTGGTTGTTGCATAAAGGTGATAAGAATTGTGGATATTTGTTTGTGTGTGTGTGTGTGTGTGTGTGTGTGTGTGTGTGTGTGTCTATGTTTGGGTATACATGTGTTCTTTTCAGATATCGTACTTTTGTATCTGAAGATGCTGGACCTAATACCTTGGTTGCAACAGTACTGGCTAAAGATCCGGATGGTGACGGAATCACATACAAAATCTCAGCAGGCAATGAAGAAGGCAACTTTGTCATTGACAGTCAAAAAGGTAAACCATTTCTTCCATGCAATTTTAATATCGTTGCCTCTCAAATCAACACAGATCACGCTTATGATATACAAACAGTCACTACAGTATACTGTTTGAAGAACACAAAAAGTTTTTTGAAGAAACTTGTTTTATTCTTTTCTTGTTTTAATGAGAAAACATATTGGTTTGATGCAAGTTGCTGTATTTTATTCAGTAAGAGCTTTTCCACTGTGATTTGCATAGACATTTGTCAAATAAGGCCATACAAAAGAAATACAAGTGATGCAGAAATTTCCTGTCATATCAAGTCCTTCAAGCTTTCTGTGTGACTGGATATAATTCAAGGCTAATAAGATTACCGGTTCTGGGTATGATCTTCTCAGGGCTGAAAATGATAGAAATGATTAAAATGGCTGTTAAATATGCCATTTGAAATTTGTCTTTCCATTTTCGGAATGTATCACAGAATATATCACGTTTTTGTGATATTGTTTTTCGTATTATGGGCTCATACAGTTGAATAATAAAAAGAAAATAAACAAAAAGAGAGAAAAGGAAAAAAAGAAAACAAAAAAACTCATATTTTTACAGTAGTTTTTGGGTTGTGATATAGAGAGAACATGCAAACTCCACACAGAAAGGACTCTGGCCACATGGCAAGAGAATGAAACCCAGGCTTTTCTTGCTGCGAAGTGTAAATTAATCATCTTTCAACAATACTTAACAAGGTTCTGAGATAAAATATAGTTGTGTAAGATCACATAACACACAAATGATATTTTTCTGGTCCTAGAGTAATTATATGCTCCCAAAACACATGAAGAGCAGTACAGATAGTGTTAGTGTTTCAAATGCTACAATATGGAATGAGCACATTTTTACAGCTAAGAATTTGTTTCAAGGACAGGACACATCATGCGTAGGTAGTTCTAATTGCTCAGAAACTGGACTGTTAATTCATAGTACCCACACTTGTGGTTGAAATTCAGGTTTAGACTCAAAACCCTGAAAGACATCCTGAGGTAATCCTTTATCAGAAACTCATCATAAAATACTTGCAGAGCTCAATAGCAGAATATTTTTTCGTAACAAAACTAAAGCAGAACTGTAGGATGAGAAACATGAAAACCAGAAAAAGCTGGGAAATGATGAATGATGAAAACATTGTGACTTGGTGTGACAGACACTGAAGAAGGAAGAGGCCGTGACCAGCACTGAAGAAGGAACAGGGGCTTTGGAAGGAATAGATGTTGTGACCAATAATAAGGAAGTTACAGAGGCTGTGACTGGCACAGGGGAAGCAACTGAGCCTGGCGTTGACAGTAAGAAAGGGAACAGAGGCTGAGACTGGCATTGGGTATGAATAAAGGCAGTGACTGACAGAGGCTTACCGCAGCTGTTACCCACTTAGGGGCAAGATCAGTAAGGGCACTGATGCAGGGGGACATGACATGAAGTTGACATATGGAAAGCATCACAGACATGGACAGAGTATAATGTAGGGGAACTAGGGTCAAGGAGTATTGACCCTAGTGATGTTGACCCAGAATGAGGTTCTAAACCAGACACTGGAGAAGGCTCAGTGACAGCATCTGAGCCAGATGTAGCATTAGGGGCAGAGTTACAGGCTAATTCAGAAACTGGGAATGGATCAGAATCAGGGGATAAGACACAATGAATCTGAGTCAGAGAAAGATGTTATGACCAATAGTAAGGAAAAAGAGAGGACCAGGAACAGAGTAAGTGATATGGTTATGAAATGAGTATTTTCACAAATACTACGCTTATACCAGTACATGGTTAGGCATAAAATATTGCAACAATAGTCCTTAAAAGCTGGGTACAGTCAGAGTTGCTGGTCCCAACATATCAAATATCAATTTAAAAATCTTCTGCATTTATCTAAAATGCTACAGTGGTTTCCTCAACAGATACAGATATGGTCTCACAGGCCAGGTCAGATGCAGGGAATTAAACAGAAGGCTGATGGCAGTATAGAGCTTTCAGAGGTTGGCAGGGTTGCAAGGGTCTTGAAGGTAGAGGCAGCAGAAAAGATGTCTAGGAGGATGCTGGTGGGTCTTGTAAGTTGGTATCACAGCAAGTGTCCACAGACAGTGCTATCAAAGCAAAGATCTCAGAGTTTGAATATAAAGCAGGGGCCACAGATAGGTTTCAGTGGTTGGTTCTTGAAATCATTGGCCAGGATAGAGCCAGGTGAATTATTAGAGCCAGAGTCTTGGAGATTAGCAACAGAGCTAATGTTTGGGAGAGAGCAGAATGTGGATCTCTGAGGCTGGAGAAAGATCAAAGGTCTCAGAGATTTGGATCAGTGCAAGCGTTCCAGAAGTTGGCAACAGAGCAAGAGTTGAAATTACTTGTAGAAGTGCACGTGTCTTGGAGGTTGGCAGAAGAGCAAGGGACTAGGAAGCAGTGGCTGCATTGAACAGGTCTGGGTGGTTGCCAGCAGAGAAAGGGTCTCAGATGCCAGAAAGCAAGAAATTTGAACAGAGAGGCAAAACCAGAAATCTTATTACAAAAGATTATTATTATTACCCATTTGAGATGATCTAAAAATGTCTGAATTTCCACTTCAATCCCAATTCATCTTTTGATTTCTTTCTGTCTATTCCCCAGTCTGTACTCTAAAGATCAAATGCTTCTTTAATTGCCCCTTTCCCCTGGTTTGTCAAATTTTAACCTATCCTATCATTTGATTCCAACAAAATCACTTGCTAGTCTGTCACTCATCCTTTCGAGGTTTTCAGCAGTCGAAGACATAACCTGTGCACTCGTTGCTTGTATGTAATGTTCCTGAAACTCACAGACAGATATCTCCTGTTAGAGTTATTGCTGCATTAGAAATTCAAACTGCGTAGTCAATAAGATGTTGTATTAAAGCATAAATACAAAGGACATATCCTGCTGGGTGAAAGATGCTTTTACCAATGTTTATGCCGATAATCAGCCAGATCATCTCTAGCACACTGCACCTGTCAGGATTTTAAAGAAATTATTTATTTATTTACCCCCCCACACTTATTTATAGTGTTTTCTGTCGTTCTTGGCCCAGCAGACAGAGCGGAGTTAAGAGCGGTTCCATCATCTTAATGCCTGCCCTTGTGAGAATACTTCAATAAATGAAAATGATTGGTTATGTGATGCAGTAGACAGGCTGTTAACATTGTATGATCACTAATGAATTGCTTTCAAAATTGCAATTACTGTGGCTGCACACAAAGTATATAGCAAGTAAAATAAGCCTGTTTGTCTGAAAACAGGATGCTTAAAAAAATGATGTTGAAAGCACAATATCAAATCCCTTATTGTGTATTTTGTTATGGGTTAGCTAAACAAGTTCAACAAACTTGGTTTGAGTCACTGTGGTGAGACAGGTGAGCAAAGAAAGATATAAAAACTGACTGATGGTTGAAATGTCTTTCTGCAGTTGTTTATTTGGCCTTTTGTATTTTTTTAGTATTGCTTCTTGGTCTCTTTTATCTTTCCTTGAGTGTTAGTGTTAGGAGATCCTGATTGGAGATGATGTGAGATGAGGGCCAATGGTTGTTTACTCTCTTCTCCTTCATATGAAAGGACTTTTACTCGTCCATTCCCTGGACAACCATCATCTTCATCTTTGATGTATGCTGATATGTACGGGCTGTTTCATCATTTTGCTTCCTGCTTCTTGCAGAGTACACACACATACAAAAATCTTTTAAAATATTCAGATACCATGACTTAACAGCATTAGTACTTTGTTATTTTTCAGCTTCAATGTGTCTACATTAGCCTTTTGCAACATTGCTGTTCAGTTTTAGCCCATTCCTCTTGCCAAATCATCTTCACCTTGGTCCACCCTTTGCTGCTACTCTGTTATAAGCCACATTTTTTGGAAAAGATTTTCATTAGAATATGGAGGTGGCTTTGGGGGTTGTACCGATTCAACCACAAGAGTATTAGTGAGGTTGAACCACAAGAGTATTAGTGACTGTTGTTGGACAAGAAGACCTGGTTCTCAGTTGGCATTCCAATTCATCCCAAAGATATTTATAGGAATTGAGGTCAGAGCATTGTGCAGGCCACTTGAGATCTTCCAGACAAACCTAGGCAAACCTTTATGTCTTTATGGACCTCATGTTATACCTAGGAGCATTGTTAAACAGGTTTGGGCAAGACCCTTTAGTTCCAGTGAATTGTGGCGACAGTTTGGGGAAGGTCCACGTATGTGGGTGATGGTCAGGAGTTCACATACTTTTGGCTTTATAATATATACAGTGTATGCTCCTTGAACATCGTATTCCAAAGGCATGGCATTAATATGCCATTGCCTCAGAAGGCTTTCTGCAGTCTATGTTTCAATTCATCCCAAAGGTGTTCAGTGGCCTTTGTGCAGGTCACTGGAGTTTATCCACACCAATCTCGGCAAACTATGACTTTATGGATCAATTTGTGGAAAGGGGCACAGAATGCTATTGTATGCTGAAGCATTAACATTAACCCGTCACTGGAACAAAGGAGCCAAAAACAAACTCTGTAAGACAGCCCTGGACTTATCATTTTCCATCAAATTTTACTGTTGGCATTCTGATAGGTAGTATTTTCCTGGCTTCCACCAAACTATGTGCTCACCCATCAGATTGTCAGAGAGTAAAACATGTGCTGATATTGCTTCCAAGCAACAAGTGGAACTCCACAGTGAGTGATGCAACAGAGGACTGGCAATTATTACATGCTACATGCTATGTGCTTCAGCATACTGTGGCCTACTCTGTGAGTTTGCATGGTCTACTGTGGTGCCTGACTTGTTCTTGGGTAGATCTAGTAGGGAAGAAATTTAGATTTAAAATTTTTAATAACAATAAAATGCTTGCTTATGACTGCAAGATCATGTCTCTTGACCATTTATGCTATACTGTAGCAGTTTACAGCAGTTAAACTCAATCAAATTATTTGACTGTGCAGGTATATTTACACCGATTAGGCATAACGTTATGACCACTTGCTTTTCTCTACACTCATTGTCCATTTTCTCAGTTCCACTTACTATATAGATGCACTTTGCAGTTCTACAATTGCAGACTGTAGTCCATCTGTTTCTGTACATACTTTGTTATTCCTGTTTACTCTGTTCTCTAATGGTCAGGACCCCCACAGGACCACCACAGATCAGGTACTATTTAGGTGGTGGATCATTCTCAGCACTGTCGTACCACTGATGTGGTGTGTTAGTGTGTACTGGTGTGAGTGGATCAGACACAGCAGTGCTGCTGGAGTTTTTAAACACCTCAGTGTCACTACTGGACTAAAAATAATCCACCAACCAAAAATGTCCAGTCACCAGCATCCTCTAGGCAGCATCCTGTGAGCACTGATGAAGGGTTAGAGGATGACTAACACAAACTGTGCAACAACAGATGAGCTACTGTCTCTAACTTTACTTTCATCTACAGGGTGGAGCAATATGGTGGATGTGTCTCACAGAGTGACACAGTGTTTGGACCCCCTGTGGGGGTCCTGACCATTAAAGAACAGAGTAAAGGGGACTAACAGTGTATAGAGAAACAGATGGACTACAGTCTGTAATTGTAGAAATACAGTGTGTGCATCTATATGGTAAGTGGAACCAAGAAAATGGACAATGAGTGTAGAGAAAAGGAATGTCATAATGTTATGCCTGATCTGTGTATGTTTTCTAAGTGTGACATGGAGCGATGTGGATTACTGTCCTCCTTCTGTGGTGGTGCTTAAATGTGTCAGGGTAAGTAACAATTACAGCAAATGCCATGTCCTGCTTTTCTATAATAGGTGTCTATAATTGTGGCACACCATTTGCCTTTATTTCTTACTTTAAACTACTATCCACTTTATTGATTTGAATCACAAAAATTTTTGTAGTCTTTGTTGTTATATTTGTCATAAATAAACTAATTCGTTTTTTTTAAACGGGTGTCTGTTTTATCAGCTACATATTGAACTCCATACAAGAATCTATTTCGCTTTACCTTGTTATACATTTCAAGTGGAGTAAGCTGACCTGTGCCTATTGCATTTACTGTATAATCTAGATATGGCTGTATGTCAGTAGAGAAATGCACACACATTCACTACACACAAGCACACACTTTTGCTTTTCGGCCCAAGGCCTCATTTCACTTTGACACTGGTTGGGGGGAGGGTGGATGTTTAGAATTGAATTAGAATTGATTACACATTCTTTTTTCCCCTCAAGCTTTGCTACAAAAGCACTAGCACAACACATTAAAATCAATTCACAGCCCTGAGGTGAATGTGATTCCACCAATGCCAGGTCTGTGCCAGTAGCTGTAAGGGGTCCTTTAATGTGCTTTAGGTGTGAGTTGCAGATAAGAGGCATCCAGCTCTACAGCTAAATACACATTGATGAGGCTGAGGGAGAGCAGGGGAAATGCCTACTGCCGTCTGATTTTTAGGTTTCATTTAAGCAGAATCCTAATGTCACAACTTGGGAAGAATTTAGTGTATTCAGCATTCCACTAAAAAACAGAGAATTGCAGTTGTAAGGAATAGCACATTATAGGGTGTGTTCTTATGGGAAAATTATCCATACTGATGTGGTGTGATGTGGCCCTATGCATAGTGGAGGTAGATTTTTGTACAAGTGTAACAGCAAGTCCCAGAGTGTGTCATTGTTCTTATACTACAATGTTTTGCCAGCAGTTAACATTTGTAAGATATCAATTAACAGCATGCCAATCTTTAACCATTTAAAGTTACATTTAATGTTATATAATGTCTGGGAGACAAGATAGTTCCTGCTATCCCTGACATTATTGATGTTATAAGAAACATCTTATAATAAGAAAACAAACAATACTGAACATTACAAGTGCTGACGCAGACAATTCCTTAAATAAATGCAAAAATAAATGTCATCTAACAGAATACCTTGCTATATCAATGATTTTTGTACACATTTTCTTTATCCATTCATTATCAGGCAGCACTGTCACCTCACAACAAGATGGTCCTGGGTTTGATCCCCAGGTGGAGCGGTCTGGGTCCTTTCTTGTGGAGTCTGCATGTCCTCCATATGCCCACATGGGTTTACTCTGGGTTCTCCGGTTTCCTCCCACAGTCCAAGTTGGGTGATTTGGGGGATGCAAAATTGCCCATGATTGTGCTTGATGTTGGCTTGGAGAGGGATGGGCTCCAACAGGCCACAAATGCTATTCCTGCCCTAGAAACGCAAAAACAGCAGTGACCAATCTAGGGTACAGGACCAGTAACAGTGATTCATTATTAGGTTTAGATTATACAGAAAATCTGCTATATGAGTCCCTGTGATCAGAATCAATAATATGTTGATAAAACAAGTGTTTAATGTGAACCTAACATTTATCTTAGAGCCTACTACAGCTAGACATGTCAGAATGACCTGTATGACTGCAAAACTCATTTATGGAATCTTATCTTATTCATCGTATATCACCACAGCTGAGATGATATGAGATTCTGTAAATGAAGCTTTTTAGTCATGCAGGTCATTCATCAGTAATTCATTATTCTTCACTTGGTCAGTGGTGCGTGGGATCAGGTGTCTGTCCTGGGAATTCACTCTAGATGGGATGCTAGTGCATCACTGGATGTAATCCATGCACACACTCACATATTAATTTACATCAGTTTACATCATTGAAAGTAGCCAAAGCACAAGATTTTGGGAGTTAAAAGGAAACCAGAAAACCCAGAGAAAACCCCCACTATGAAGTGGCAACACTACCTGCTGCACTCCCAGCCACCCTATTGGGCTTCACCAGTCTCTGAGTGTGTTTAACCGCTATGATGTGAGGGAACTTTGCATCACCTGACAGCCATTAACCTTATGTTAATGTTAATGGCTTGAGTTGATGAAACCCCACAATTAATAGCCTTGACATATTACTACCTTCCTAGAAGTCATTTGCATGAAAATTCAGCTTTCTTCTAAGTTTTACAGATATTCTGTGTGCTCAAAGTTATAGAGAGGTCATAAGGTTTAGACTAGCCTTACTGGCATTAGCATAAAGATCAAATCTCTGTATATTGACTGAAAGCCATACTCCAAGGATGAAGCAGAAGGTCAGATGTATAGATGTGTAGTATAAGACCACTTCCCTTAGGCCATAAACAGGGAAAGATGAGAGGGAGAGGGAGATCAATTGAAAGCTACACTAAATAACAGAAAATAACAAGGATATTGTAGATATCTGGTACAGAAGCTGTAGTATAGCGGTTTCACGATTTCAGATACCGGAAAGGAAATAAGGATGGAAGATTGCAAAATGAGCATATGTAAATTGATTTTGATGCTCAAAGAGAGGTTTATTGAACTCTGTTCATGAAGACATCTTCATTAAATGAGATTGAATTGAGCGCATTTTGCATTACTGAGGAATCGACATGCTGCTGCTAATTTACTTTTATCCCTCAGGTCGGATTTGACCACCCAGAACTTTTAGAGTAAATCAGGAACTACTTATACATAGCAGTGCTCATATTTTTAAAGGGGTATTTATTAAATATCATGTGACTCTTTCTGTCAGGGCTGATTCGCCTACGCTCCAGTCCTCCACCAAAATTGCAGGGGGTGGAGTACGTCTTGAACATCACAGCCACAGACGACAACACCTCGGGGGGACCTCAGTCTCTGTCAGCCACAGCCCAGGTCATCGTGGGAGTGGATGATGTCAACAACAACAAACCCATCTTTGAGAAGGTACCGGACATTTGCCTGAATGTTTAACATGATACTCTTGGAGTCAGGTATCAGAGTTAAGGGGTTCATTTTGTCTTTAGTCAAAAATATGAAAAATATGGAAATGGTTGTGGCAATGCATTCGAAACCTAATAATGTACCATGCTTCAAGCTTGTCTCATAACCTGATCCTGACTCAATCACTATACAATCCAGTAAATCAGTGGTTGTCAGCTGTTGGCGGTTGACTACAGCAGTTGACTACAGTCCAGGTCCTGACCAAGCAAAGCATTTCAACAGATCAAATTTTTTTGTTTTGTTTTTTTCTTGCAGCCAGTTGCATATATGTAAGTAATTGTTTTTAACTGAAGCTTGCCGAATTGAAATTCATTACAGGCTTCACATATTTTTATTTCACATACTCTCTCTCTAGGGTGACAAGGTGGCTCGGTGGGTAGCACTGTTGCCTCACAGCCCCGGGTTCGATCCCCGTGTGGGCGGTCTGGGTCCGTTATGTCCTCCCCATGTCCGCGTGGGTTTACTCCGGGTACTCCGGTTTCCTCCCACAGTCCAAAGACATGCACGTTAGGTTGATTGATGTCTCTAAAGTGGCCCTAGTGTGTGTGTGAATGTGTGTGTGCCCTACGATGGATTGGCGCCCTGTCTAGGTTTGTTCCTGTCTTGCGCCCTAAGCTGCCGTCTAGGCACCGGCTCGTGACCCAGAAATAGGAATAAGCGGTTAAGATAATGAAATAAAAAAACATACTCTGTCTGATCAGATTAGTGAAGCTACTACATGAGTTATTAAAAAAACAACAATGCCAGGGTGAAAATTGATGTATTATTTATAGTATAAATAATGTATTAATTATTAATTGTTAATTCTCAGAATCCCCCCATGTTAATTGCTTATCAAAGACCTTTATAATCAAGGAATTAACAAATCTATACATTTTACTTACATTGTAAAAAAAAAGTGTTAAAATCAAAAGCAATTTTCTAGTAGCAGGGATGACTGAAATCTTGTAAATTATCTTTATCATAGTTAACAATGAAAATAAAAAAAGAAACATTCGTAAGTAAGAAAAACAAACAAACATTAAAGAAAACTTAAGTACTGTGAAATCATCAGAGGCAGTCTGGCAGTCCTGATGTTTTATTCTCGACAGAGCTTCAGTCGTGTCTTTCTTGGGGATCAAACCCATGATCTTCTGCTCACAAGGCTGTTTCCTTAACCACTAACCCACTGCTTAACTATTGCTCTCACTATAAAATAACAATACATCTAAGACTATTTTACATATAAAGAAAAAAATCCATTTAATTTTACATTACAAAAGCCCAAATTTAAATAAACTGTCAGAAGTGTTGTGAAAAAAAATATTTGTAAAATTCTTTTTATTTTATTTTATTTAAATACATGAATAAACTGTCAAAATAAAAGAATGTACTTTTTTATATAGGGTAACTACTCTCACATGATGTGCATGACAGAAAATGCTGCTACTATTCTCAATAAAGAAGTGTCATGTAAAAGTTAAATAAGAGATTTTTAAGTTAAGAATTTTAAATAAGAGAATTTATTCCATTTATACAGACTTTTTTTTAAATCACAAATTTTAATAAACAGTTTATTCTCATGATTTTAATATAATTTACTGTCATTTTGAAAAACAGTTTTACTGCTGAAAAGCTGAAAAGGATTTTTTTACAGTGTTGACTAAATTATATTTTCAGAGCTGTAAATTTCAGTCAATGACAACAAACTTTTTTCAGTAACAAAGAAAATATAAGATGCATAATAAGCCAAGGTAATGGAATAGCTGTTCTTGTTATTGGACTGATAATACTATAAAGCTGTACATTCACACAGCATTTGGTCTATATCTCTTTCAGATTTTTTCCATCCTTGTTTTAAGCACTTCTTTATTACAACTTCTATGCCTATCTATCCTCTAGAGAAGTGATTAGCCATCTTGCTCTAGCTCTAGATCGTCTCAGATCCATTTTACTTAAAATGTGAAATATCTGAAAAATTATCTTGGGCTTACCTGCCTGAAAAATATCTCAATTTAACAGAGATGAGGGGTTTCGGGAGGTCTTAGATGAGGGTGCTGAGGTGAGGAGACGCTCTTCGGGGAGCGTTAACACTGCAGAACCACTTTTGCAGCTGTGCAACGTTCTTTCTCAGTTCAGATCAATGAGAAGTGAGGTAAATTAGCGTCAGCCCTTTTTGAAAGAGAGGTCAAACTGCTTTCTCAAGGAGGCGGTAGACGTGTCTCTACACTTCCTAAACTGCAGTGAGAGACCTGAAGTGGCAGAACCGTAGTACTCCATCCCCCGAACAAAAGACATCCAAGCGGAAAATATCCAGAAGGGAGGAGAAATGATCCTTTCGCACCACTGCTCAGCCTGACGGCTCTTTTCTTTCTTTCTTTTCTTTTCTCACTCAGTCCTTCCTCTCCCTCCTTACTTCTCCTTCCTTTTCTCTCAGAGCCATACAATCTTGTAAAAATTGTCTCTCTCTCTTACACCAACTCTTTTTTCATCTGTAACTTTCTCCCATTTTTTTCTGGATGGTTTTTGACTTTTCTGCTCTCTGTGGGGCATGCTGGGAATCAGCAGGAGTGAGAGAAAAATTATTTCATGTTGTGTTATTGCCGTTCTCTCCTCCCCTTCTTCCATCCTCTACTGCATGCCCCCCTTTGGTGTGTGTTCCTGGATAACAACTAGCTCTTTCCTGGGTGCAAGAACATCAGTAATAGTGGAACTCCTTAGAGACAGAGACAATCTCACATCATGGGGTTCTGTTTTTGTTAGCTATGATCTTTCTGAAAAGGATGACTGTGGGTGGAAAAGGCAGGAGATTACGGGTTTATTTTCTAAAACAATTTAGGGTGTGGACACCGACTTTATGACCTTTCTGTTTAAAGGCTGCTGTCATGAAAGCTCTCACTAACCTGGGTTGAAAGCAAAAAAGGCAGAAAGCATTATTTATTTATTTTTTAGTTATTTATTTTTCTTCTTTTTTTCCCCCATTAGAGGATTAGTAAAAAAATAGTTCAAGGCCATTTGTTAATTAATTCAGACGTATCAAATGCCAACAAGCCGCCAGTGAACTGATTTGGATATTTATGGCTGTGTGTGGTTTTTTTTATTTTTTTTATTTACTTATATTCACTGATTCATTTACGTTCTGGGTTTCATTTCAAGTTTGGATGATGAGAATAGCAGTTTTCATTTTTGAACTTTTCACACATACTGATGAAAATGATAACTGTGTGTGTGTGTGTGTGTGTGTGTGCAGCCCAGAACGGCTGAATTATCAGGGCTCATTCCAGCAGTATCAGAGGACTCAGCAAGATGCAATTGATTCAAGGACGATCCAGTTATAAAACACTGATGAATCTCAACAGAACAGATTCATAAACCTTAGCTGCCCTTTCGCTTCATGTCCTTTGCTCACATTGTATTTGCTTTCTCAACGCTGTAATTTTCTCCCACCACATTCTTGCCTGGTTTTCTTTCCATAGGGTCAACAGTAGTATCTTTCTAGGTGCATTCATTTAAACATTAAATTGGCAGAATTCCTAACTAAAGAACACAGAGGCTGTGAATAGTTTCATTGTCCATTAGTTTGTTTCAAATTAGTGCATATTATTCTGTGATGATTAACTTATTGTACCACCTCTTTCTCTGTGTTTCAGTGTCAGCAGTACAAGGAGATGGCATCCGTTCCAGAAAATAAGCCAGCAGGGACGTTTGTGCTGCAGGTACACGCCGTAGACGCTGATGAGGGAGCCAATGGGAAAGTGACTTATGGCTTCATGCACAAAGACAGCATGGTTCCAGCATTCAATATCGATCCTGATACAGGTACTAGAATAACAATATTATTAAGGATGAATAGATTTCTTTTAACAAGTAACCAGTTTCATTCTCTGCTTTATTATTTAATTGTGCCAATTAAAAGCATAGATACTGTTTTAATTGTCGACATGAAAGGAAAGACATATTTTTTTCTCTGTGTATTTTAACACCCCTTCATCTGCCACTTGGAAGTCACACCCATTGAAGCATTTCCATGAATTCCAAAGTTCACACTAATTCACTTTAATCACAGCCTTTTTAAAATGTGTCAGCTTTCAAGAAAAAAGAAACAATGCCACTTTGCAACTCCTCTCGACATCTTTAATAAAATTAAATGCTTCATGAAATATAACCGTCTATTGTGCATCAATCTTGCAGCAGGGGGGAAAAAGTATGACATTAGGAATTTCTTTGTTCCAATTAAATTATGTGAATATTGCAGCCATTAAAAGGAATAATTATAGGGTTTTATGAATTATTTTGTTCTACTTGATGCTTCTGGCTTTTATAAAAATAATTTCAATTATGCATTTATAAACGTTAAGAAGAATCGTATGGCTGTGTAACAGGTAGCATAGCTCCAAAGTACCCATGGTGATCAGTTTTCTGTCTGTTTGGAGTTTTATGGGTTCCTCCTGAATCCCTACACGCTTCTTCTGGGTTCTGCGGTTTCCTCCCACCTCTGAAAAACCTGCCTGTGGATAGATTGGCTACTCTAAATTGCTCCCAGCTGTGATTATGTGTGCACATGGTGTATTACCACCTGACACTCAGTCTTCCCTTACCAGGATAAAGTAGTTACTGAAGATGAATAAATTTGAATAGATTTAACAACATGAAGAAGTTTAAATGCTTCTGTGGTCTTAAAGCAAATATTGAGTTTGTGATGGCTGTAAAGCAATTATACCAAAAGGATTATTGGCTTCTCAGATCACTTTCCAGAGCTATTCCTCAGTGCTCTTTTGTCAGTTTAATTGGTCACCGTCATTATATTGTTCCATTACGTTGCTGTAGGTGTGATCATGACTGCAAGAAAGTTCGATAGGGAGCGACAGAGGGAGTACGCAGTGACAGTCACGGCTACGGATCAGGCAGCGGATCCTCTCATAGGCATCTGCCAGCTCAACATCCTCATACTGGATGAGAATGACAACAGCCCGAAGTTTGAGAATCTGCGCTATGAGTGTGAGCGCCGCTTTTCCTCATTTCAATTCAGCCTGTCTACTTTTTGCATTTGTGATAAACCTGAAAGTTTTGAATTAATCTTGAAGTGAACTTCATTTGACCTCATGCCTTAATAGAGTTTGAATAGAACATGCCCCGTACAAATATAATGATTTTTTTTTCCACTCTGTAACCACACACACACCCTTTTCCCATGGCTCTGATTAAAATCATTTGTATTCTGGTCTCCGTTCACACAGACTTCTTGAGGGAGGACACCATGATTGGCACCAGTTTCCTGCGAGTCGCTGCACATGATGATGACTATAGCACCAATGCAGCCATCACGTATTCCATGTCTAAAGAGCAGCCAGAATACCTACGAGTGAATCCTGTAACAGGCTGGGTGTATGTCAACCAGCCCATCTCCCAGGTCTATATCTAATACCTTACATACACACAGATACACACACTCATACAGACTTCTTGCCTTAGAGAGATATACATCTATAAGGTTTAAAGAAAAGATGGATTGCTCTCTTACTGGAGAAGGTAAATTGAGATTGTGCCCTGGCTCAGCAAGACATTTTACATATGGAGGTATATTTTAGTGCAGATATAATTTGTTGGTATAGTGCCAGCATATTGATAAGTTGGTTGAGTGTAAGCCAAGTTTTTTTTTTTTTTTTTTTTTTTTTTTGCTGTCCCTTCCTAGTTATGCTTAAAAATGAAGGGACTAATTTATGTTGGTTCTAGAGGGTTTTTAATATTTTATCAGACCTGCTTTGGTGCAAATTCTCTCTTAACCCAAAGATAAAATGCTAACAGTGTCTTGAATTCATGTGCAGTTTTAAACATCCAGCCCTGATTCTTATAATCTAGTTCTATAGAGGTTCTATAGAAGAATATATGTCACTTCAGATCAGAAAAAAATAAAATGTTAAAATGAATTACGGTTGGTGGCCAGGACATTTTTTACTATAGATAATTGTACCGGCTTTTCTGAACTGAAATATGTTTCTGTTTTACATGTATCAAGTGATCAAGTAATGCTATAGCATACTGCAGACTGAAAAGGGAGAAACTCGAACGCGAGGATTCTAGAGCCATCAACTTAGTTACAACCTGTTATTCACTCTGTAAGGAATCTCTGAGCTTTATGATAAGACAAAAAAGTATAATCTAGGCAGAAGATTGTTGGCTGTTTTCTAGAATTCAGCTTCAATGACATCCACTTGTTTTTCCCAGATTGCCACAAACAAGACCAGACAACTTGCACTTGGTCATTGCACACAAATCATAATTATTAGAACCCATTAGATGGTTGGATGGATGGATGGATGGATGGATAGATAGATAGATAGATAGATAGGTTGTACTTTATTGTCATTGCTCAGAACGAGTACAAGGCAATGAAAAGCAGTTGCAATCTCAAAAGATAAAAGAGCCAAAGTAAACAGTAGGCCCTGCTGGCTTAGATGTGATCTTTATATGCATGAAATGAGACAAAACAGGAATTTGTTTTGTCTGTCAGTCAGCCTCTTATTTCCACCACATATAAGCATCTTTAAATGACATCTTATTACTGTATATAATTCTAAATCTGTCACCGTACGGCACTATACCTAAAGGGAATGAGAGCAGCCAAAGTATGAGATGATTCTTAAAGTGAGGGAGAGCAACACAAGCATGAGTGGTTATCTCACATGCATGCCTGATCACACCTCTCAATAATGTTTACAGTTACACAACTTTGCCCCATGTTACCCCCTATGTGCTGATAGCTATGAAATACCCAGAATATACCTTGATTTTCTAACTTTTTTTATTTTCTCACTTCTTTGCATCATGAACACAAAAAGAGGGCTCGTATTTGCTTGGTTTAGGGGAAATGTATAGTGAGTAAGTTGTATCCTGAACATTTCCCTCTAGCGCTGTCTATCGGTGTTGTGATTTATTAGCTAGAATGTGTGTGAGTTCAGTAAGCATGAGCCAGGTTGGTGAAATTCAATATAGTGGATTTAAATCCTACTCTGTCAGCACATAGTGATTTAAAGAGTGATTCAGGTGAATATATAGATGGGACTTGGATTTGTGTTGTAATAGCCATATTATTTGTACACTATCAAGGAAACCATGGGGCCATTTAAGATACTTTCTCAGAGTTGTAGTCCTTAAGTGTTCTTTGGATGATTAAAGGTTTTGGCTTTTTTTTTCTGAGATAGAAACAGTTTATTGTAGGGTTGATGGCACCTCAATGCCGTTCCCTGAATTTGATGCAAACAACAGACACGGCAAAATAGATCAGGAACTGCGCATTGCACATGGAAGATGGGATTACTCTCCTGCAACTGGCAACCAGTAGATTTCATGATGGCAAAAAAAATGCAAAAGCAAATACCAGTGATACATATAGTACCAGTCAAATGTTTGGACACACCTCAAATTCAGTGGTTTTTCATTATTTTAACATTTTCTGCATTGTAGATTAATACTAAAGTCATCCAAAATATGAAGAAATACATATGGAATTATTTAGTAAACAAAAAATGTTAAACAAACCAGAATATATTTTATATTTTAGATAAGTAGGCACCTCTTGCTTAGGTGACAGCTTTGCACTGCTTGGCATTTTCTCAGTCGACTTTATGAGGTAGTCACCTGGAATGGCTTTCAGTTAACAGCTGTGCCTTGTAAAGAGTTCATGTCTTGAATTTCTTGCCCTCTTAATGTGTTTGAGACTATCAGTTGCTATCTTCAAACACTGTCTGAAGACCCACCTCTTTCGCGAGCACTTGAATGAGCACTAACTCAAAGTAGTTTCCACAATTATACCAGTTACTGTATTCCCTATATCTTGTTCTTCACTGGTTTTGTATAGTTTAGGAATACTTCGGTTCTGGGGCTTGTAATGTTTAATAGGTAGTATACGGCTAAATTCTAGCAGTATAATAGCTGAAAGTAGCTTGAATTCTGGTCTACCAGCCTTACCTTTAGATATTCCAAGTTAATGACTAAGCACTCTTGTAGTCACTCTGGATAAGAGCATCTGCTAAATGCTATAAATGTAAATGAATTCAATGCTGGGTCAACAACAAACATCACCCTGAGGACTGAGGTCCCGTGGAGGACCTCCCAAGTATTGACTGCTATACCAGTTTTTCTGGTACTTCAGTGTATAGCTCTTTGCTGCATTTGCTGCCTCCTAAACCACACCTCCAAAACACATGTCTAGGCTAGAATACCATAACGCTAGTAAAAGAAAAAAAAATGAAGCCTTCAGTAGTGCCTGGCAAGCCAAGACACATCCCTGTACTGATTAGTTGATATTGGTAGGTCATGTCATATTTTTTCTCGGATCCTGTGGCATCACAGAGACTACTAACTTTGAGCAGATTACATTACCAGCTTACCAGCTGTGAGGTCAGTTTTTACCAAATACCAAAAGTCACTGCCCCTACCTTCAAGAATAGCTCTTTTACATACTAATTAATACATCTAATTAATGCTATTTGATGCAAGTCCACTTAAAGAAGTGTAATTATTTAAATGTGATGATCAGGAGGGAAAAGTGGGTGGGAGGATGGTGTGTGTGTGTGTGTGTGTGTGTGTGTGTGTGTGTGTAGATAGGGATAGAAGGAGAGTAAATTAAATCGTTTAATATGAAGGCTTCTCAGAGAACCAGTCTCACTTAGAACAGTTTCCATGACTACCAAGGGTGTATGATGAAGCATGTGTGTGTGTGTGTGTGTGTGTGTGTGTGAGGAGGTCAGTCAGAATTTGTTTGGCTGTCATAACATCAGACAACACACACACTTCTTTTAATACAAGTCAAAGTGGCACATCAACAGGGCTCTCTCCATGCTCACCTCTTCCACACCCTGCCTACTGAGCTCACAGCATTACCCATGCAAACTATCATTACAGATTGCGAGTAAACATCATTTTGTCTCCATCATTAGCCCCTGACAATGTGTATTTAAATGAAATGATGAGATGTTTGAAACAATGGGTTTAATACGACACAGGAAATAGGTGATGAGACAGCATTTCATGCTCTAGTCTGGAATGAGCTCATCGTTATTGCAATGCTGGTCAAGAGGCTTTTTAATGCTTTGTGATTTTGTTTGCAGCGGACCTACATCACCAGAGAGATCATAGCCACAGATGGAGGGAACCAGAGTAGCTCTGTTGAGTTGGCTGTCACCATCACCAATGTGAAAAACCAACCTCCTCAGTGGGATAAGGAAAAATATGAAGTTGTCATACCGGAGAACACTGTTAGAGACACTCCCATCGTGGTACGATCCATCACACTCCATGTCATGTAGATTACACCATGTTTAAACTGTTCGTAAGTCAAGTTGAAGTTTATTTATCATTTATGCATTATGTCAAGACAGTGACATGCATGGGATTAGCTAAGTAACATTATAAGGTAGAAAATGTACAAAATACACACACATCACAATACAATTAAAATAAATGCCAGAAAATACACTGTACTACATACAATATAACTAGTCACCCATGTGACACATTTGTGCAGTAGTAATAAGTAACTTTTATAGCTTAAACACATGTATATTGAGTGTAATTTCATACTGTAATATCTAAATGATCTGTCACACGTGTGAAATCCACCCACCACTTTCTCTTCCGTGTTACATAGCTACATTGGCAGGAATAACTGTAAACCTCAAATTAATAGTCACATACAGTACTGCACATTGTTTATTGCTCTATACTCATAGCATACAGTCTGGAAAAATAGGCTGTACCTACATTAAGTCATGTTTGATGTTTCATACCTTACTTGTAAGTGGTATAACACAGTTTACCCTGTCAATTGAAAATTCTTGGGGGGGTTTGTGAGATTTCTGAGTAAACAGCCAACATTTTCGAAAAGAGTTCATGTATCATTTTGGATTATGGATAGATGATGTTAATAAGTAGACAAGATTAATGCAGAGTATAATCTGAATAACAGTGAATGCTATGCTGTTGCTATTGAAAGATCTGGCCAAGAGAAAAAGTATATGTGATAAAATGGAGAGCCACAAGGACTGATCCTTGAGGTACACCATGTGTGATAAGGGAAGCAGAGGATTTACGCTCCCCAACAGTTATGAAGTGTGATATATCAAATGGATAAGAAGTGAAGGAAGCATGAGTCATGCCAGAAACAACCAAGGGGAAAAAAATGCTTCGCTTTGTATGTGATCAGTTGTGAAATAAATGATTCTATATATACTATCTATACTCCAGGTAGTAGGACAGGCTGTTTTTATTTTATTTTTATTTTGTATATAATATATTTTGAATATTTCTGTATGTTTATTATTATTATTATTATTATAATTGTTGTTGTTGTTGTTGTTGTTTTATTTATTCATTTATTGACACAATATTGACAATAATGACAAACATGGCACTCACTTGTTAGCCAAAGTAATTCTCTGAAAACGACCCGATTCTGCCTCACTTGGTGATTTGAGAAGCAATAAAGCTCCAAAGAAAACCGAGACTTTTATTCCACTAGTGAGATAGCAAATCTAATAAGGTTAAAGCTCAACAAGTTTCCTATTTTGTTCTAAAGATCTGCATTTAATATACTGTGGGATCTCTCAGGTGTTTGGATAAAATGATCCTATAAGTGAAATAGTTATTTGAGATGGGAGTTGACTCCCAGGCACTCTAGTCTGAGCTGTCATGTTCTGTCAGTTACCTTGGTTTTCCTCCCAACCTTGTACATCTATCTTCTCTCACTCTCACTCTCTCTTGCACACAAATGACCCCACATATGCACACTCCCACATGCACCCACGCACCCATGCGCGCACACACACACACACACAGAAAAATCTATTTCCACCTAAATCAGTGACAAGAAAGAAAAGACGGCTAATGTTATCTTCTTGCCCATACCTACACCTATCATTGTACATGTGCACACCCACACAGACACATACATGCACACCCTGTCTATCTGCCTTCTCTTTGCATATCTCATACTAGCCAGACATTTGTGTCTCTGGAGACTGTGTCCAGACCCAACATTCCTGATACTGCATCTGTCCTCTCTGCTGTTATAAGTGAATGAACTTCTGCATGCTGGTCGCTGGACTCGGCCAATAACTGCCTCTTTATTATTCATGACCATTACATTTTTTTCTCATTCATTCAGTTAAGTGTGCATTGAGAATTAATTTTCGCGACCCTCTGCAAATCTTTTATAAGCTATTAAGGCTATTTAAAGTATAGATAAATGTTACACTAAATGTATGCAGTCAAAAGGGGAAAGAGAGTAAAAAACAGTTTCGAACAAAAAGGCTTCTGCTGTTTCTGGCTTAATTGATCAATGGTATAAATGCTAGATTTTCTTGTTAGCAGAGGATGCAATGAGGCCTGCTGATAGTTAATAGATCAGGAATGGAAGTGCTTGTCTTGTTCTAATTGAAGACTCTGACTTTAAGGCTGTGAGTACTATTGACACAGTTGTTTCTTTCTGTACTTTAAACCAGAGAGGATGATTGTTTTAGTCATTGTAATACATACATTACAAAAGAGAATTCAAGTATGCTTACAGAAGTAAAGTGTAATAAACTGAAGCATTCCTTGGTGTTTGACAGGAACCCTTAAGCATTGTGGTACCTTTTGTACCCTTAGCATATTGGTGCACACCTACACAAAATGCATATAGATTTCTACCGAGCCTGACTCTGGGCATTAGACTGGCCATAAAAGGCACTATTCAGGTTCTACAATGCCATTTTATACTCTACGTATTGAGCATATATAGAGAACAGAAAACTGTGGGATCTGCTTTCACTTCCAAGTTTACTTTTCACTTTAGGTAAATTAATTCCTTCTGGTTCCAAGTCTTTGTAGTATGGGATGATGGATGGATGGATGGATGGATAGATGAATGAATGGATGGATGCATAGATGGGTGATAGGATGGACGGATGGGTGGAGATATGTTTGGATGGATAGATGGAGATGATATGTTTGGATGGGTGGATGGATGGATATATTGATGGATGGAGATTATATGTTTGGGTGGATGGATAGATGGATGGATGGGAAATACTATGGATGGATAGGAAGCTATTGAGTTTTGACTTTCCTGTATTAAATAATTCTGCTGGAAGAATAATGGATTTATCCTTGACACAGAAGTGTAATGATGAAGAACGAAGCTTCATGCAATAATTCATGCAATATTTATTTTTTCTCTCTGCTGTTTAGACAGTAAAAGCCACCTCTCCACTGGGTGACCCCAGAGTGACCTATAATCTGGAGGACGGCATGGTACCCGAGACCAACATGCCTGTACGTTTCTATCTGACACCCAACCGAGAGGACGGCTCTGCCTCCATACTGGTGGCCGAGCCGCTGGATTATGAGACCACACGCAACTTTGTGCTCCGAGTACGCGCTCAAAATGTTGCTGCTGTGCCTTTGGCTGCTTTTACAACTGTCTATGTCAACCTCACAGGTAATCGGTTTCATCTCTCTGTGTTGTAAATCACCATCTAATGGCACTTTTTAATAATGGAGAAACAATGCTACATATTTCATGAGTATATTTCTATTTTGCATACCATCTTAGAGTAGCAGGTGAGATAACACTGTTAACACTAGCATGGCCAAAGATACGAAACTTTTCATGAGGCAGCATGGCCGCTCCATAGCCAACTCCCATGCTGTGAAGCAATTAGTGCCCATTGTCTTGGTAATGACTCTCAGTGCATTTGAAGCACCGACCCCCACATATACGGACAGTGTGTACAATACTGAAGTCAAAGTATAGGCAAAAGCAAATGCACGACTAGGCAAAGCAAATCTATCTGTATTGTAAGTTTCATAAACATATTCAAGACATGCTTTAAGTATTATACAGTACAGGCCAAAAGTTTGGACACACCTTCTCATTCAATGTGTTTTCTTTATTTTCATGACTATTTACATTG
>JAOVYV010000035.1:8203949-8214090 GCA_025674545.1 Hassar affinis | reverse complement strand
CAATGTAAATAGTCATGAAAATAAAGAAAACGCATTGAATGAGAAGGTGTGTCCAAACTTTTGGCCTGTACTATAAGAACCGCCCTGATTTTGGTGTATGTAACTGCCCTGAAGTGTGTAACAGCCTTCAAGGTGTGCAAATTATAGACTTAACTTAAGGGGAGAATCCACATAGGCTTAAAATTGAATACAAAATTTCTTTTTTACTTACATGGGAGAATTTCACCCTACTTAATTACTTAATTGTATTTAGACTGTTATAATTTTATAGTCATAGACTGTATTTATGGGGATCTGTGCATCAATACAGATTAAGAGAGAATCGAGGTGCAGTTAAGAATCAAATTATTTCTCAACCCTATTAATCACACATATGGCTGATGATTAATCATATGCACCATGACATATTGAAGTTCTCACCCACTCTCTTCTCTCTACATTCTTCTCAGATCTCCTACTCACTGCTAAACGACCGCAGTGGAGATTATAAGTTCTTCCGCATTGATCCAGAACTGGGCTCCATCTACACCGAGGCAGTGTTCGACCGGGAAACTAAAGGCTCCTATCTTTTAGAAGTGAACTCCATGGACGGCTGGGAGTCTGCCAGGCCAGGAAGACACGGACAGCCTAACTCTGGTACGACCAGCCAAGCCTGTTTCCTGACACAACCTCTGTGCTAATAAGTTGTCTGGGCCCATTTAGTCTGATTAGTCTAATGCTATTGATTTATTCTTTTGAAATGGAGTAGGAGTTGTACTGCATGGAACTGCGATGCCTGATTGTAGCTCTGAGAGTGTCAAATATCAGCTAAGCACAGAAGTCGTTTTATACAACATGTATAAACGTCTTTTCCAAAAATATTGGGATACTGTCTAAAAATGCAATAAAAACTGAAATCTGTAATTTGTTATTTCACTTGAAGCTTTATTTAACAGACAAAGGGATGAAGAAACAAAGAAAAGGTTTTGTGTGTTTTCAATGACAAAATTAATTATATTTGATAAATATAAGCAAATTTAGAAATTGATGCCTACAACACACTCAAAAAATGTTGGGACAGAGGCGTGTTTACGACTGGGTCATACCACCTTTTCTCTAATTACACTTTTTAATCATTTGGGAATTGTTGTAGTTTTGCAAGTGAAATTTCTGCCCATTCTTGCTGTGTAGAAGACTTGAATTGCTAATTCTCCTGATACATTTTCGGTAGGAGACAGATCTGGACTGCAGGCATGCCAGTCAAAGCACACAAACTCTATATGTACAAAGTCATGCTGTTCAAACTCATGCAGAATGAGTTTTCCCCTGACTCCCTGGATATTATAATAATATAATTATTAATTAATATTATTATTAATATTATTATGATATTATGAACTGTAAAAGACCTAAATTCTTTGCAGTCTTGCACTGAGAGACATTGTATTTGGACTGATTGACAATTCTCTCATGATGTTTGACACAAAGTGGTGAACCATAACCCATCCTTGCTTGTAGAGACTAAGCCTTTGATGAGCTCACCTGTTACCAGTTAAACTGCTAATGGTGGAACCTTCTAGAACAGTGTTACTTGAATTAACAAATGAATTAACAAATTACAGATTCCAGATTTTATTGCAAAAGTGTTTTCTGGAACTAGGGTTTGTATTTTATGTCCAAAAGAAAGAGTTGAGAAAACAAATAACAACTACGACAACTAAGACCTTTGAAGAAATTAATCAGATGTGGTGAATAATGACACATATACTCTAGCTGAACGTATACATGCTTAATATGATAAAATTTGTACTCATCAGCCTCAAACTCTGCGTGATTCACAGTGAGCCTCATAGGGCTCAGCATGTCACCAATTTCCTTATTAGTTTCTTTTTTCTGAAGATCTGTAGACTTTATGGAAACTTTTATGCTGTAAATCTGAAATAATATGCCTTTAGCTGCAGTAAGTGAGTCATTATGAGATGTTTACAAAATGCTATTTTTGATCAGAACCTCTAGATCATTCAATATCAGACAAGCTTTATACCAGTGATTAATGCAATACTCATATTGGTAGTGCTTTGATGAGAAGCAGGTATTGTACATTAAAAAACAACAAACAAAAACAAATACCCATGCCACTGTCCAGTAAGTCAATCATGTGGCAGCAGTGCAGAAGATAAAATCAAGTAGATATAGGATATGGGGTTTCAGTTCAGATCACACATCAGAATAGGGGAAAATGTGATCTTAGTGACTTTGACTATGGCATGGTTGTTTATGCCAGATGGGCTGGTTTGAGTATTTCAGCTGATAAACTGTTGGTCTCCTGGGATTTTCACTCACCAGTCTCTAGAGTTTAGAGTTTCCTAGAGTGCAAAAAACAAAATAAGCATCCAGTGAGCAGCAGTCTGACATCAGAGGAGAATGGCCAGACTGGTTCGAGCTGACAGGAAGTCTGTGGCGCCGTGCTTTATATGCTTATGAGCAGAAAAGTGTCGCAGAATGCACAACATATCAAACCTTAATGCAGATATGTTACGACAGCAGCGGACTACTTCTGGTTTTCCTTCTGTCAGCCAACCACAGGAATCTGAGGCTGCAGTGGGTACAGGATCACTCAAACTGGACAGTTGAATATTTGGGATGATGTTTTTGCTGTTGCCAAATGACTGGCTCATTAAATGATTGCACAAATGAGCAGAAGTACAGGAGTTTACAAAAAAAAGTGCTCAGTGAGTAAATATACTAGATGGTGAAAGGTTTATGGACATCCGGCCATAACACTCATATGTACTTTTCAAACCTTTTTAACATCCCACTCTAAAGAGTGGTTCTTTATGTACCTGTATGTCTCATTGCATTTAACACCACATAGTCATGTCCTCCAGAGTTGTACTGGTCTCCACTGTGACTGTAGCAAGGGTGTAGCAAGCACCACTGGCACTGTAAATATTTTCTCAGAGGCAGTGGTTCCTTATAGATTCCTCACATTACACCACTCAGACATGTCTGCCTAACACAACCAGAGCCATACCAGCCTCCCCATTGACTAAGGCTGCAACTAGCTGCTTTGGCACTGTTAATCCATGCTCAGTGCCCCACAAATATTTGTACCAAACAAATCTGGTAACATACATGCATAAGTACATGACACCAGCAAACATCTCACCCCTATCTGATGGTTCTGATGGACTTCCTCATGCTGGCTTTCCTCTTCCTGAGATGGCCAGGAGGCTCATGGCTTTGCACGTGGACTGACCTGCAAAGCCTCCACAGCCCACCTCTGTTGGCTTGCGCCATGCTCTCCACCGCTGTCTGTAGCACTCTTCCACCATGTCTGTATACTTGGTTCCCACTCTGAGGCAGTGGCCTGGTCTGCTGACTCCCATGGATGCCAGCCTGGGAGACTTTTGAGCCAGCATTTCTTTTGCACACCATATACTCCTCACTCAGTCTATTCATGTGGACCATCAGTTTTTTTATTTTCCCTGTAAAGACTGATGCTGCTCATGGCATTTGGCAGGCCCAGCTGCCTACAGCAGTGATGACTGATCCTTCTCTCAAAGCCCTTCACAGATGATAAGGGAGAGGTCGATAAATATAATAATTGCTGTATCATTCTTATTCATTCATACTTGGTTAATGTATGGCTTATTTAATTTGAGTTTCTTTAACTCAACACTGAAAGTGCTCTGTTTTATTTTCAGACCACAACATGCCTTTCCATACCACTGTGAATTTGAACATAGTTTGTAAAGACACAAATTTAACCAACAAATTATTCAGTGCTTTCTCTATACTTAGTGTGATCTGCATGTGCGTTCACTTGAAACCAAGCCCAGACTGTTTTCAGGTAGAAGTAGTGCAAATTCTATTTGTAAATGTCCAATCCATGAGGGAAAAAGAACTATGACAATGCCCTCAGTCTATCTCTAACTTTCTTTGTGCATAGATAATTCTTGTTCCACATAAGACAAAATTATCTTGTCTATAATGCTAGATTATTCTTTGGTATAAATAAAAAAAATGCTTTAAGATCCAGAGCACTTCTTTACCTGTTGAAAATTTGTATGACTTTCTCAGAAAATCCATCAGATCTATTGGTAACTGTGGCATTAGATTTGGGATTAGATTTTTCCCATCTCTGTTTTATGAAAACATTTTAACAAAATGATGTGCATGTGCTGGAGAACCATAAAGCTCTGCCCTGCAAATATACACTATAAAGAGTTATTATTTGAGGTAATAAAGGTAATAAAAGGGTAATAAAAGAACAAAATAATATGTGTCCTATTAACAAGTCAAGCGAGTCAACTGTCTGTCTCCGATAGAGTACAGTCTTCCTGTAGACAGTTTTTACTGCACTTGTATGGATTATGTCTGTTAATGGGAGGAAAGAGACTGAACCTATGCGAACTGATTCTCACATGCCCGCTCATTAGGCTGGATTCACATCTGTGCTTCGGAGGCTTCAGCAGAGACGCTTCTTCTTTGAATGGTGTGACGTATTGCATCAGCGAACTAAATTGTGGGTTGCTTGTCATGTTGATTTGCTCCTGTTGCTTGCAGCAGAAGTTGAAGTAAGTTCAACTCTTCTATCAGCAGTACAAGTGGCAGCCATATATGCGAATATTGCGAATATTGCACCGAAGCCACTAACCAATCAGGTCACGTTCATGCAAATATAACTCGAAAGCTCTCGACTGGAAATAAAAATCAATATGGTGTATATGACCAACCCCATAGACAGGCGTTTAATTTTAATAAAAATGTAATTTGTTTGCTGTTTTTACAGAGAAATAGACAATGCACAGTCTGATAAGCCTGTTATTGCAACCAAAAAAATACATCTGATACATCACGATGCGAATCGAAACAATAGCGTGCTAACTATCCACAAACTAGCGATCTTGCTAGTGAAAGCAGTAAAATCATAGCAGCATGTTTGATTGTTTACAAATCGCATTGCAAATAAAAAATCCCATAAGGTGCCAGCCACACACACTGATAAGAGTTAATGCAACGTGTGTGTGTGAATCCAGCTTTAGGAGCACATCACTTTATGTGTGTGTGTGTGCATTTTCAGAGATCGTGCCGTGCTGTAGGTGTGCATTTCTCCATTCTCCATTCTAAAGTTAAGCGCTGTGTGTCTGACTGAAGCATAGAGGAGAGAATATGCTTAATTGAAATGTGCGTGACTGGCGGTTACAGGAGAATCACACCCTGATTGAATTAATTAGCAACTATTTTTCCAATGATGCTGTCACAGACAGAGTTTGGCTGAGTGTGGACATGATGATGATGATGACTATGGTTGTGTTAAAAAAATAGCAAGGCCCTCAGGTGATGAAAGAGAGACTAATGAGAAGGATGATAATCCGTTGTTTCCTGTTGAAAATGTATTCTGGTTGTAATTTTGTTTTTCCCATGAGGAGATTAAGTTATACATGTAAAGGGTAAAGGCCCATTCTTTATGATAGTGTCAGAATGGAATCTTAAATGCAATCTTTTCATGATTTGCACTTCTTGGGTATCCTGAATTTAAAATGTTATAACTTTATTCATAGCTTCTGTTTGGGTTACATTCAAACACGAAAGGCATTTCACTTTAGGAAGTCCAGAAGTCACAGCCGGAACACTGCTGTATAGCGGATCTGTAAAATTTGCGTTTGAACATTAGTCTGTTTCCCTGAAGATATACAAACAAAGGCAGGTGGTGAGACATGATGTTGCACATGTTTTATTGTGGTATACATTTTAGGTAAATGCCATGAAATAATGTTTTGTCATACTCTGTCTATTGGAAGGTATAGGGATGTGCTGTAATGAGCCGTGATGTGTGATGTGAAGTCTCCCTGTCTGTAGTGTTCATGATCCACACATGTAAAGATTTTGTGCTGCTTAGTCACACACTGTGTTCAAATTCCACAACATCCTATCTTCACAGTGAGTGCAGATCTGTCAGTTCCTATGTACAATTACATAATGAAGCTATCAAGTCAAAGTGAACGGTATGACAACCGGAGCAGAAAACACAGAAACAGGAAATGACACAACCCAGCGATGCTTGTTTATTTGTGCTGCAGTGACATGACCATATCTTCACAATACAACCCTGAACAACATGTCAGCCTGTCACCGAATGACAAGTTACCGTGTTTACAGCATTCGCATTCTCAGACATACCGAAACACATAACTGAAGTGTACTGAACTACTGGAGCATGTCAGGATGTTTTTTACATGTTTGTTTCCCCCCTGTTGTTTAGATCCATAAGGGAGGAATGGCTGTCCTTCCCACTGGTTTTAACCCATCCATTATTGAGTCCCCAAGGCTCCATCCTAACAAATGCATAATGATGGTTTCAAACCCTGAGATGAGAGGATTGAGACAGAGGTAGAGAGCAGGTGAAAACGAGTGCACACTGGTGCATAAAATGATCACCATACAAACTGAGAGAAAGAGCAAGAAGTGAAATAAGCATACCGAGTTTCTAAATTGTTGCTTAAGCAGTTGAGATTCTTGTCAGTTGTATACCTTTAATGACTGGCCCCCGTCGTGTGACATGGGAGAAATCCTGATTTGGGGATTGGACATTACATTAAGGGAGAAAACTGTCAAAAAAAAACGAAATAAATTCTTAAAAAGAAATAAATAATACAACAAAAAAAAGATTGGTAAAGGCTTAGTATCTGATATCATCTACAAATTATTGGTGAAGAAAAAAAACTTACAGCAAACAGCAAAAACTGTATGACTGACAGCACTGCTGCAGTGGTTATAATAAGAGGAGGATAACAATGAGAATTGGAAATAAAGGATCATGGGTTGGGAGCCAAAGAGAGAGAGAATAGACAAATTGAGACAAACATGCAAGTAGATAGAGGGAGGTAGAAAGATAGAAACGAGTAGAAATGAGCGGAAAAAAAAGCCTTTGGATTGATAGACCAAGATCAGACATTTGTTTAATCTTGGCCATGTTTGCTGTCTCCCTCAGACACGGCTTATGTGCGCATTTTCATCAGTGATGTGAACGATAACAAGCCGGTGTTCGCACAGACGGTGTATGAAGTCGATGTGGATGAAGACGCGGATGTTGGCTCCACCATCCTCACAGTTAGCGCTAACGATGAAGATGAAGGTAAGCCAGGATGAAGATGAGGTGTGAATACATACTAATACATGTGAAGCTACAAGGCTAACTGTGTATTGGAAAGGTACAAGGTACAGGACACCTCATTTTGTATTTCTCAATGCAACTCTGTATGCTTCAGAGACAGTCATGTTATTTACAAGGTTGGAAGGCTGTCAAGGTTGTAATATCAGTTAATAATATCATATATATATATAACTCATTCACAGGGGCAACATTAAATGTAACTATAAATGGATACAAAACTTTTAAGCAGTAGCTGGATGCAGTAGTGTAAGAGGAATAGCAGCACGAATACTTGCTGTTATAAGAAAATAATTTCTTTGTGGTAACAGTTTAACCCCAACCTTTTGTAGATTTTTTTATACCCTATCATGTTTTATTCCTTATATAACACATGCATTGAACTTTGTTTTATTCAAACATTTTGTTTTCTTTCTAATGCTATGCATTTTTCCCCACAAAGCCCTACTGTCTAAATTATCTGGCCCTTAGAATGAATATTTAATGAAGTGTCCTCATGTGGACAACCCTCTACAAATTTCCAACTGTTCCAGCCTTTTGAGTGTTTTTGTATTATAGCTATGATTCTTCTTAGATGTGTTTAGGGATGTGTCAGGGACGTCTTGAAACGAATGGTTTAGAAATGCTATTTTTTTTCCTAAGGCCAAGAGAACCCACTTGGAGGAAAGCAAAAACTTCTATTGGCTAGAGTGCATACTGTCTCTTACAGAGGGAATACCCAATTTTGCTTTCTTGGCTCCCAGCCACATTTTAGATTAGATTAAATTATATACAACATTGCATTTATACATATACTGTACTATATATAACTCTGTTGTCATTGAGTGGAGTACAAGTACAAAGCCAGTGAAATACAGATTTAACCAGGAGTTCGAATCAGCAAGTAACATTGAATTATTGAAGTGCAAAAGAGGCAGTGATTTAGGGTGTTAATGTTTAAGGAAGTTAAATTGCAATATGACATGCAAATGCCACGGTATCAACTGTGCAAGTGGAAAATAAGGCAGGAAACATTGCAGGTTGCACATTGTGTGTAAATGGGCCAGGAGACCTGCACTAAAAAGCAATTAAAGACATTACGGTGTAGGTGCAAAGTGGAACGGAGATAGTGAAAATAGATCCCTTGAAATCAGCAGGATCCAAGGCACATTACCTCTGGTAAGGCTGTGTCATCATCAGGGTTCGAAAGTGCAATCTGCAGATGATTTTATGTTGTGCAGCTGTAGAGCCCTCAAAATTCCATTTTAAACAGTTAAACAGTTTCTCTGAAATTTAGGAAATTAATATTTCATTTTTTGTATCAGTTTTATGAAGGGGGCTAATAATTCTGAAGGGAACTGCAGGCCTTTCGAATGTGAACACAGAGCGGATAATTATCAGGCAGCACATGTTGCAATAACTTAGCTCTCACATACACAGGTGCTTTAATATGTGAGCACATAAAAGGAAAAAAAAAACTGCGATAAGCCCCCTTTCATTTCTCTCACAAATGTAAATCTAGCCAGACGGCAGCACGTCACAGTCAAGACATCACTCATTTCCCATTGGCTAGCCATGTCAGGTTCATAATTCCCTGTGTGAATCATCTGCTCTGTTGCATCTGGCTTGCTTGTGGATATGTAAGAAGCTGCGGCGCTGATCATCAGGCATTTATCAGGGCCTTTACCCTCATTACAACAGACATCAGTCTCAAAGTGATCTTCCATAATGGCTTCTGGTGATGTCAGGGAGTATTAGCTGTCTTACTTTGTGCTTATCCTGTTTCATAAAAGTCCTGAGAAAGCACTAACCTCCAAAACGCTAACGATGTGACACTTTTGGTAATTTATCAGAGCTGCCCTGGGCGATAGTAAGATCAAAATTTAGATGTGAATTGAGGCTGCCTGAGTATTGTGTCTTATTCATTATTCCTCTTTCGACAGGGAAACTCAAAAGGCAGAGAGATGAGAGGAACCATGAGGAGAAGGAGAGCAACAGTAGCTCATTTTTTATATTGTTTATTTATTTATTCATAGTAGGCAGTTCTTTTATTGTTTATTTTTCCACTTTGTTTGCGTATGCCATCTTAGAGTGTTCTACCGGGAGTTCATCTGTGCGGGGTGTAAATCTAATATGAAAAAAAAAAAAGTTTAATGTTGGAAGATGCAGTAGAGGTGGCGAGATTAAAAATTACATGTCTTACTCGTGCCGTATCTCTTTTTATTCCTTTGCTTGTAAGATTTCAGCTCCTGCCTTGCGTGCTGGAGCACGGATTCAGGCTCTGCTGTAGTTTATTAACCTGCCAGTAATGTAATTGACGTCATTTATTCCAAGCTACATTTTCACTTGTGTAAAACAGAAGGTTGGTTTGAGTCATGAAGAAAATAAGGGAATATGCAAAATCTAGATCTGCAGGGCTTGGCTTATGAGAGACAGTGTTTTCAGAAGTGTCTGGTACTTTCATTTATTCATTCATTCATTCCTGTGTATTTTAATGTATTATATGCCTTGCTTTTGACCTTTAATAGCTAATGCCAGATGATAGAAACTATCTAACTAAGAAACTATAGACGCATCCAGTTTTTATGGGTTAACTAGCAAAAAAAAGAGCAACATTTTAGTATATTAGGCATTAATAAGTGACTGTGCAGGTTAATAGTGGAGCAGTTATATGAAACCCGCAGCAGCTGATTAGTGCTTAGTTCATAAAATATTAATATCTTATATTCCAGTTGCTACCACCTTCTTCCTTATAGACACTGTTTCTGGAAATCAGTCATAATATAAACCATTAGTATTTCACATTTACTAATCATTAATTAGCCTGCCCATTTGGAATTATTAAGGAGAATCAGAAAACACACACAGTATGATTATAACTTATAAGGCACTAATAAGCTGTAAATGTTGTTAAAGAATGTACAATGCAGGACATACAGGGGTTAGACAATGAAACTGAAACACCTGTCATTTTAGACCACAATAATTTATTAGTATGGTGTAGGG
>JAOVYV010000035.1:8155789-8166562 GCA_025674545.1 Hassar affinis | reverse complement strand
GTGTGTTCACTAGTGTGTCTCACTGCACGGATGGGTTAAATGCAGAGGTCCAATTTCACTGTGTGCAAGCACAAGTGGCAAAAGTGTCTGATTTTCATTTCACTTTCACTTCACTTGAAATGCTCATATGTGAAAATTCAAACTTCTACCTCTGAAATGTTATGACCCATCTCACGAGCTCCAACTAGTAAACCATGTTGAAAATTGTGAAATCATGATAAACAGCTCTAGAAGTTTCCATAGATGTCTGTCACTTTATATATGGACTTTGCATACGTTCTAGTACCAGTTTTTTAGTGTATTTCTTACATACCTATCTTAAACTAATAGTATAGTGGTAGTGCTGGGTGAAATAATTATGTTTAAGAACGATGTTGGTGGAGAATGTCTCATACAAAGCATTTGCGTGAAAGGTGTGATATACTGATGAATCATATGCTTATATGCTTTCTGAGAATTATGTCATTTAAAATGTTCATACTGAAGTCGTGCAGTAATTGTAATAAATACATGCAACATGTATGCGATGCAGATTTCTAGCAGAACGCTGACTTCTTCATAATGTCACATGAATTTAGATTTTTTAACAGAAATGTTGGTAACTAAGGATAACCAGCGATATTCAAATCTGCACCACTTCATCCAAACGAATATGAACACACAAATGTACAGACATGTTCTCATCCCATGATCTGTGATAGATGGAAGAGGATAGCAGTCATACCGCCATGTCTCATCTGATTAATTAGGCAGTTGAAGAAAAAAATGGAATGCCACTGGGGGAAAAATCCATATTCATTAGCAATCTGGAGCTGCTGTTCTGTTCTGTGTCATTTTTTTCCCCTCTCTTCATCTGTTCTTACTGAAGAAACTAAAAAATGTATGAAAGGTATTTCTTAGAATACCATTCCAACACATGTGCACAGATGATTTATTTTTTTGGTGTGGGTTAAATGGAATTATGATAGTGTCTCACACACACAAACACACACACACACCAAATCAAGCGAGGAGTAAATTGAACAATACCTCATTTGCAAAACAGTCAAAGTCTCTACCAGGTTCCTTGTTGTTGTAAATGTGCAAAACACAGAGCAGCAGATTCAGACAGTGATCCCGTAAGTGCACAGACATTTAGCTCTTGAAACGCTTAAAAATGTCACTTTCATATTTTGAATATGAAATATATGGATGCATTCAACAGTTGAAAAGTGGTTTAACGCTGCTGATGATATTTTCAAGGTTTCTGTTGCATTTCCTCTTAAATTTGTAACAGGGTTGATAGTAGCAGGATGTTTTTTTTAAGCATAGAATTAACAAATGTGGTTAATTAGCATGCATGCTAATGGTGTGAGGACATTAACGAATTACATTAGCCTCACATAATTTACTTTCAGTCAGTAATTTAGGCAACAAGTCAATTTATATCATACAGGAATGTGAGAACATGATTTTCTTCTTCCTGTGTGTGATCTTTAGGAAACTCAGATGATGCAACATTCTGCTGAACGTGTGACTTTCAAAGATTTTCTGAGATGAAGGAAGGGCAGAGTGAACGTTACGATACACGCAAAATAAAACTGCATTCAAATAACCTAGAATGATGACTAGTGGGAAAGGATGTTACAAGCATGAGATGTTCGATTGGTTTTAACATTAATGCAAAAATAATTTTATTTTTGAAGTATGCTGTTTACTAGGTCTCCACAGTCAGACACAATTAGTACTCCAATCATGGAATCACCACTGAAGTTTCATTCAGGGATTTGTAACACCTTTCTTTGTGGAATAACCTCTGAATCATAAGCAGTATAATTTAATTTGCAAAACAAGTGATTCAGAAACCTGTAAATTGTTTTATCATATCAAACCTTATTGGCCCTGGCCTTCTGAGTGTTTGTCTGTATTTCAAAATTGCCAGTTTCCTCCCAGTCCTTCAAACATACAAGTGATCTACAAAAAATATAAAATATAAGATATGTGCAGTTGTCTATGCTGATTGTTTGTTCTTAATATATCTGTGGATCTCACATTTAAATGAGAATGCACCTGTGCACTAAAGGAGCTCCATAATTGCTGAGGTCTGAGTGGAAGAACTTGCTCAGAGCCATGGCTTCAACCCCAATGAACACTTGGGATAAACTGGACAAAATTTGGAATGAGATGTTCAAAAAGCTCACATGGATGTTATGGTTAGGTGTCCACAAACTTTTGGCCATATAGTGTTAATACAAAATCACAAAAAACTAAATTGGTAAAATGCAGATATATTCAAACTATATATGGTAATTTGCAACATTTCTGTTTCTACTTGGTCTGTCAGGACCACACAAAAAACAGTGAAGTGTCACCTTTGGCAGAAGTTGGACGTGTTGCTTAGAATGGCATTGTTTTATAGTGAAGATTGTAAACTGACAGGCATGACTGGATGCTAAATGTATGTATTAGGACACTGGACATCATGGACATTGCTCCACATTATGGACTTTTAGATAGCAGTGCCTGAAATGACTGATACTTGATGCCTAAGTGTACATAAAGTGGTTAAGTGTAGCTCAGTGGTTAAGACATTGGATGATTAACCTGAAGGTCATGAGTTCAAATCCCACTTACAATCAAGCTGCCACTGCTGGGCCCCTGAGAAAGACCCTTAATGCTCAGTTGTGTAAATGGGATAAATGTAAGTGACAGGCATGTCTTATTTATTGTGATAATATACACTGACATGCTAGAAAAACTATTCAAAATACATAGCAACTTCACCTCTGCACGTCCTTGGTTGCTTCCACTAGAGAAGCTTCTAGAGCTGTTTTCGCAATGAGAATGGGAAGTTATCATGATTTTGTGATTTTTAAGGCTGTTTAATAGTTGGAGCTTGTGAGATTTGTCACAGCATTTCAGAGGTAGAAACACAGCATGAGCATTTCGAGCGTCGACTGCGAAGAATCGTTTCACGCAATAGCAGTTGTATTTGTGTAGTCGCCTGGGAAATCCCTTGACATATTAAATTTTTGACCCCAATACACAGCCTTTTTTTGAAATGTTTCTTTTTTTAGGCCCATGCCAGATTTGCTGTGGCACAGAGACCTCCAACAAATTGTTTAATTGTTTGTCAGTGTGTGAGAAAATCACAGAGTGTAAATGGACAGACTGACTGTTTCATTAAACTGCCTCCTTACAATACATAATCTTTACAGGATTAAAAAGTAAATAAAAAACATTTCCATGTTTTGGGTTAGTGCATGAAGATTAAGATGTCAAAGTATTTTACAGGCAGGGAAAGATAATATTTTGAAAACTACTAGAGCTTGGCTTCTTTTTCTAACATAATATATCCACTTTAACACAAACATTTATAAATAAATACAGTATGCTTTACAAGGTGACCATCTGCAGCATTGATCACTAAAGTACAGAAAGCACTACCACAAACCAATGATGGGATCTTATGTCTTTTTTTTGTTTAGGTTATGGTTGCATGAGCAAATCAAATATCAAGTCACTGATTTGAGTCTCAAGGGATGTTCCATAAAGAATTCGTATCAGAAGCCCAAACAGTAAATGGAACATTTTGGAGTTTTGGAGAGTTTAAGGAAGAGGGTTTTGCATGTGTGCCCTCAGATCGCTTCTTCATGGATCCTCCATCATGACAACGCACCTAGTTGCACTTCACTGGCTGTGAGAGAAAATAAAAAACATTATAGTCCTTCCACATCCACCCTACAGCCCTACATTTCTTCTTGTTGCCCAAGAATAAAACACATCCCCATGCATAATGTGATTTTTAACTGTAGGTGTCTCAGAATTTTGGCCCTAGTGTACAGATTTTCCTGTGGTGGTGTGTAACTCCTTCTCCTCAATTTTGTCACCTGGTTAAGTAGTACTGGGCTGATTAGCCATGTAGGCATGGAGTTTTTCACTGAGTGACATCAGCCAGAAGCCCATACACAGCTCTCAGGATGACGCAGTAGCAGCGTATTCCAGTGGATTATCTACATCTAGTGCAGTGCACGCTTCAGATAGATTCCTCTCTCCCTGCTCTTCTATTATGTGGTCTGCCTAAAGCACAGATGTGAGCCTTTTCATAAAGATAAAACCAGGCAAGATCCATGTTATCAGTTAGCAATAGCACAAGCGAGTTGTGTTTAGTATATTCCTTTGAACCATGAAATGGAGATTTGTGAGACCAGACCAGGAAAGAACACCTGACATTGGTCAAGTAGCTGAGAAATTGGCTCAGGACACTCAGGATTTAAAGAACAACATGTACACTCACCAGCCATTTTATTTTGAAACATCACACTGACTAAGACTGAGATGTTACTGTAGCCTTCATGCCAGTTCATCAACAAGGTGTTTCCATGAATCCCTCATCTGGATGTTTTTTTTTGTTCTTTTGTATCATTCTGTGTAAAATAGAAACTATTGTGCATGACAATCCCAGGAGATAATCAAGTTATAAAATATTCAAACTAGTCCATCTGCCACCATCAACCATGCCACAGTCAAAAGCAGTCAGCTCAAGTGAGATCTCCTCCTTTTCCTCACAGTAACTGCTGCATATATGGCCGATTATTTGTACATGTATACAAGTGTTCCTCATAAAGTGAAGGAGGATTAATAACAGGATTTGAACATGGATGGTCAGGTCTTGCACAAGCTAAAAAGCAGTATGTCTTATGCTTGGTACAAGAACAAGAAATATGCTGGTAAAGAGGAAAAGGACTAAGTTTTGATTATAATGGTTTAAAGTAAGGCGTGGACTCTGCCTTTTTCTTTTCATATTTCAAAAGGTTTTGCGTCCATGCAACTACATTTTAAGGAGTTTAATACCCTAGCATGTAATGGGTGACAGGGCTATGTCCGGAACATGGCTGCCATATCCATATACATGTGATCATGTAGCAAATCAAAGAAGTCTCAGAAATTGATTGCCAGAATCAGATTTGCAATATCTCTTGTGGTTCAAAGGCTATCACCACAAGAAATTGCAACAACAACTGGGAATGTTGCCTGTGATGCATAGACAATATTCTAGCTGTTGTTGCAAATTTCTGTGTTGATAACTTTTAATCGATTTCTGAGACAGTTCTAGTCTTCTTTGGTTTGCTACATGACTACCTTCCCATTGGAAAAAAATTGCCCAATACAGAAATTGCAACAACTGGGAAAGTTTCCTGATGGACAGCTATTTGACATGTTCAGTGTGCTGTCCCAGGGACAGCGTCAAATAGCTGTGCATCACAGGCAACGTTCCCAGTTGTTGCAGATTTCTGCGTTGCTAATTTTTGAACCACAAGAGATTTTGCAAATCTGATTGGGGTAATCGATTTCTGAGACAGTTCTGGTCTTCTTTGGAATGCTACACGATCACCTTCCCTTGCCCTTGATCCAATATGGCGGCTTTCAAGACAGCAGCCATGTTCCGGATATAGCCTAAAAGATAGGCCCCCTTACCCATTCAGATATGTCATTTTCCCTTTCGTTCGGTGTCCTTAGACTTTTGACTCACCCTGTACAAACACCAGACAAGATCACCATGAGCCTGTGTACAAAGGCTTTCTTCTTCAGCATAGTGTGTTGTTGTTTCTTCTAGTGCAGGTTGAAAATGTACTAAGCTGCATCATCATCATTCTCAAAAGGTTTGTATTCGCCTATCTGCATGGTGATGTAAGAATTGCATTTTCAAAAGATTCTACTCCCCATTTTCAAACATTTTCATGCCCCGGAAATAATGTTGTCCTATGAACAAAAAGGCCAAAGCTCAACAAAACTGCTCTGTTTTCTCAAGAATGTGTAGGAAGAGAACAGCAAAGCAAGACTCATTATTATTATTTTTCCGAAAATATGATTGGACTTTTGGAAAATAGCAAACTGATGTGACTGATATCATTACTGAATGTAGTGTTCTGCTTAACTGGACTCAATAACAAACAGTAAAACCTTTTTATAAATAAATACGGTGGCTCGGTGGGTAGCACCGTCGCCTCACAGCAAGAAGATCCCGGGTTTGATCCCCGGGTGGGGCGGTCTGGGTCCTTTCTGTGTGGAGTCTGCATGTCCTCCCTGTGTCCACGTGGGTTTACTCTGGGTACTCCAGTTTCCTCCCACAGTCCAAAGACATGCACTTTAGGTTGATTGGTGTCTCTAAAGTGACCCTAGTGTGTGAGTCTGTCCCTGTCTGGGGTTGTTCCTGCCTTGCACCCTATGCTGCTGGCTAGGCACAGGCTCTCCCGTGACCCTGAAAAGGAATAAGCAGCCAAGAAGATGAATGAATGAATGAAATAAATACTGTACTCTGTGCAAGGTGACCATCTGCAGCAATGACCACTAAAGTACAGAAAGCAGCTACGCAATCCAATGCTGAGATCTTATGCCATCTTATGTCATTTTTTGTGTTTAAGTTATGGTCACATCAGACCTGTCCAGAAAGTATTGAGAATGAAATCCATAGGGGGATGGTGGTTCAAGGTTAGAGTGGGATCTCAGATAAACAGTAGGACTCATTTCATTTGCATTCTAGCCTTCACATCGCCCAGACATGTATTTTTGTAAAACCCTGCTGAAGTGCCTTGTCGCTGGAATAATGCAAGTGAGTTTGGAGCAATGATATGCAACCAAATTCTGTGTGAAAATCAGTAACAGTGCATCTCTGTTTTTACTATTGTTATGTGAACAGCCCTTTAGTGTTTCTCAGAACTGCTGAGGAAACATGAGCTATCTGAACACCTGACATACTCACTCACAAAAATCTGTTGCTTTGAAAATTGAAGTGTCTTTTGCTGATGACCCTGCTGCGTAGCCTGAGGCCAAGACTTCTATCAGCTATCAGCTTGGGAGAATGACATGATCTGATGCCTTGGTGGCTCAGGTGACATTTTGAGCCTAATCTTTGAAACCAATGACCATTTTCAGCATAGTTGATGCTTATCAAATCTTGGGGAAAGTGCAAAGATTAAATTGCATTTTGGCAGTAGTCAGGCTAGCTTACCCTTTAGTATTTAATCTCTCTCTCTCTCTCTCTCTCTCTCTCTCTCTCTCTCTCTCAGATCTCTGTCTTTTTGTTTGATTCATACACACACGAAAACTTAATTCCGGGCAAGAAATTCAATTACAGAAACAAGCTTATTTATTATGTCTTTACATAAGGGTGTTCATAGGGCCACATGATACGTGCATCAAATCTTTCATGACAGCTGTTGCAACTGTTGTGTTGTGACATGTTCCAGGCTGACATACTGTATGTTACAAAGTAAGGACTGCATAATTTGAAGCTCAGTGTGTGCCTCATTTATGATAAGCAGATATAAATTTCTGTTTCTGTAAGGGTTAGAGAAAATATCACTTGTTACAGTGTAATGATTAGATCTTTGTCCTTACTAATATTTATATGACTCAGGTATGTCAGTGTAACATTAGAACTGAAATAAAAA
Organism: Hassar affinis; assembly: GCA_025674545.1. Classification (NCBI taxonomy): domain Eukaryota; kingdom Metazoa; phylum Chordata; class Actinopteri; order Siluriformes; family Doradidae; genus Hassar; species Hassar affinis. The sequence goes on along the minus strand of JAOVYV010000035.1, from coordinate 8,159,129 downwards.
AACATTCTGGATGCCAGCAAGGATTGACATCTCAGTAGAAGAACTACATACATACTTCTTGCCATAGGTTTGCCTTGCCTGCTTATGTTGCTGTTCAGATTATTTCCAGAATTAAATTGACGTTGAACCCAGTGGATGGATTCTGCCCAAAGTAATATCAGCTACATTTGTTAGCCAATCTATTGATATGGCAGTTGGTGATGAAGGGGTACTGGCTGAGCTTTCCTTTCTATATCTAGTGCACATTCTGTGGTATGGGACTAGGTGGTTGGGGCTGTCATATCCAAACCGTGCCTGGCCTGTGGGGTGGTGGACATGTTCACCTTGGCTTGCAGATGTGTTGGACATCTGGCAACTACTGTGACATGCCACTCTACGAGAAGCCTAACCTCTGCCTAGGTGTCACTGTACACCATCTCGTGGTTTTGCAAGGAAAACATCACCCCTGTCAGTAGAGTGAGTGTGGCAGTCATTTAAGAGGAGCTTTTCAATCATGCCTAAGGTGGATTGGTTTAGTATGATGTTGTGGTATAGGTTATCAAGGTGATTCTCAATGTCTCTAACTGGTGGTTAGAGTGGCACCTCGTGCACAACCGGTGCTTAGAAGGTTCTTGGAAACCGTGGTTGGTATTTATATCAAACCCTGTGTCATATGGTAACTTTCAACGCAAGAAGATAAACACCAACCATAGTGGTCATCTAGTGTTCATAAAACTTCAGTTACATAAGTTACTAGCATTCCTTTCTATCTAGAACATTCACTCTATGTCTGTGTTTTTCTCATTTTCAGCTCCTCTGATGGTCCAGTTGCTCTGTTATTGCTTCTGTCACTTGAATGTATTGCACTATGCCTAAACACTCCATGCAAAATATCCAAGCTATCCATCACTGGCAATATGTGAGCAAGTTAAGATAGACAAAGACTCTCACCAACACCAGATACCAATCCTTAAGTGTAACCCAAGTCTTAGTCAAAACAAGAAGTTGGCGAAAGCCAAAGTCAGAGTGGCTTTTATGAAACCTTAGCTTAAAATGATGCAGTCCTCCAGACAATTCCAGCCTTTATTGTATTGATTGTAGAGTGAAATGTCGCCTTATTGTGAGCAGCCCAGCCCTGTCTTATGTCCTGGATGTGTGTCTGGGGAGAGAATTAGCCGCACTGGGCTGGAAAACTATCTGGATTGGGTTCTTCAAGAGACTGACATTAATCAATGTCCCCATATTAGGAATGCAATAACGGCATATTATCACAGTAAATTTCTCTGCTGGCGCACATTAGAATTCCATTCTGCACTCAAACCCCCTGTCATGCGTGTGATGAATGCTTCATAAATGGTGCGAACGCAAGAACAGTCTGAGGCATCCTAAGCCTGCAATAAAGAAGTCTATTGTAGGGCATATCTCTGGACATCTTGTCCTGTCATAAACTTTTCGTGAAACTATTCAGAGGGCATTGTAGGTCTATCACCCTGCCTTTATTCATGGACAGCTTGCAGGGCTGCTGTTGGATATATTGTGTCATGGCCCTGCTTTAGTAGCACTCACTTCCTCCTTTGCTTTAATGACTGGACCCTTTAAAATGTTCCTTGAGTTTCCTTAGTTTTTTACCATGACATTACTCAGCCTGATGATAAAGGGTTTGTTTTAATTGGCTGAAAGCAGGACTGACTTGAAAACATCTTACACCATGCAAGGCCCTGGGGTGCTTTCAGACTCACCTAATTGCACACCATTTCTTGTACACATAATAATTCATTGTTCTTTTGTCTCTTGTCTCCTGCTTCAGCATATTGTGTTAGTAAACACAGGCCTAGCTTTGATAAGCAGATAGCATTATGGTGTTTCACACACATTGACTTACCTGAGTGAAGTTTGCTGAATTTCTGAGCGAGTTTATTAGACATGTTAAGAAATGTTCGTTTCACAACAACATTTCCCTTTAAATCACACCATCAGAGTGAGTGGGTAAGAGAGGGGACAGAGAGAAAGCAGGGTGACATATAACGTGTGTGAAAAAGCCAACAGTTGAAAGTGATAGAGACAAAGAAAAAAAGAGAAAATGATAAACTTGATTGTACTTGAAAGTCTCATGAAATGAAATGAGACATAAGGGAGAACAGCTGATGTGACTGATATCATTACTGAATGTAGGGTTTGTGCAACAGCTCAACTGGACAATAAAAAAATAAAAAACACAAGACAACCAGCTTGTCTCTGAACATATTAAAATTTCATTTTAGTTAGTAAACCATACGGTGGTAGTGTATGTGCTATATGTTTGTGTGCATTTGTGTTTATTTGTATGTGTGTACGCGTCTTCATTTTTTTTCCTCACATCATGACTTTTAAATCATGCAGAAAAATATTATTCAACAGTATGTAACTAGAGCCTAGATTGACTATCCTGTTTCTGTCTTCCATGCCTATGTGTCCTCACAAAACCAAGTACACTGAAGTACCAGAAAAAACTATGCCAAATACATAGCAATGCCACCTATGTACATTATTGGTTGCATAAACTAGTGCATATATAAAGCGATATACATCTGTAGAAGCTTCTAGAGCTGTTTTCACAGTGAGAATGGTAAGTTTTAAGTTTAATAGTTGGAGCGTGTGAGGTGACTCAAAGCATTTCGGAGGTAGAAGCAAAGTTTGGATTTTCATGTATGAGCATTTCAAAGGTGTACCGTGACTACAAGTATTCCGACAAAACCTCGAACTTATGACAGCAACGTGGCTGTAAAAAGACTCTGGGTGAACTTGACCAATGTTGGCTGGCAAGAATCGTTTCACGTGATAGGTGTGGTGTGTACGCTGCCCCAAGTAACGTCGGAATTCAATGCTGGGCCTCAACAAACATCAGTGGGAGGACTGTGCAACGTTCCCAGACCTCCCGTGGGGGTCCTACCCAGAATACCAGTTTTTCTGGTACTTCAATGTATGTATAACTGTTCCCAGAAAGTTGAATCAGTTCATTTGGGCACAAGGTTTAGTGTGAAGATACATTTCATCACTCATCTGAGGGACTTCTTCAGTCTAAGCTCCTTGTAAACAACCCCAAGCTTGTAAGCACATTTGCATAATGAACAAAGCATTACTGCGTTACAGTGGAACCAGTGGTGAGTTTCATATGCATTAATTACAATAGCCATGTGCGCTATTCACACAGGCTTGGGGTATAACTGTTGAATGTTGGATGTCTAAATGTACTTCACTAGAATTTCTAGTGTTAGTGTGAATTGGGTGGAGCTAATCTTGAGTGAAAGATGCAAACTGTAAATGTGTTATAATTCAAATGTAGTGAATAAGCAGGGAAAATGGCTTATCAGTAAAAAAGAAA
>JAOVYV010000035.1:8054407-8065878 GCA_025674545.1 Hassar affinis | reverse complement strand
AAAGGAGGCCCTACACCATACTAATAAATTATTGTGGTCTAAAATGACAGGTGTTTCAGTTTCATTGTCTAACCCCGTAAGTGTGACAGTCAAAGTCTCCAGAAGAGCTGTGGCAGATTCTCCAAGACACTCAGTAAAACTTAGCTAATTTCCTTATAAAACTGCACACACTGTACTGGGAACACTTCCTTTAGTTTAATACTGTTTACTGCACTTTATAGTGTTTTCTTTTATGTAGAAACATCTTGTATTTTCAAAGGCATCTTTGTTTCACCCTTTGCATGTGGCTAGGTCCTCTGCATCGTACCGTACAGTAATCAGCTGGTAAGTTTTACTGAGCGTCTTGGAGAATCTGCCACAGCTCTTCTGAAGACTTTGACTGTCACACTTACTTCTCTATTTTGCATGCAAAACCCAGCAGGCTTCATTATGGTTTTGGTCTGAACAGTGCTCTGTTACGTAACGTGCTGCTTTCTTTCTGCTGGAAAAATAACATTCGGAAAAATAAAATCTTTTTGTACTGATTCGATACTGCAGAACTCTACACATACGCTCACACACACTGTATATACATTTTTACACACTGTATATAAACTGTATAAAGAATTTTTGGGGCTGTTTCACAGGTAAATGTCTTATTCGTACTAAACGTAACAGCTTTCTTAATCCAGTTCAAATCTTACACAAGCCTTTCACAATAGACATTACATTTGAAAAAAAAAAAAAAAAATCCCAAATTCACTCTTCTTGTGTCATCGCTCATGGCAACGTGCCAAGCACTAAATTACACTCCGGCTAATTAAACGGAACAAAAAAGCAATGATATTCACAGTGCTAGAGCCGTTAGGCATTACAGTGGGAATTGATGGCACTTGCGCTGCACCCGTGACCAGCTCTGCCTCTTATTAGTCACTGTTAGGAGATCCAGAGAGCAGCAGACGTATGCTGGTGGACATGTGCACGGAAACGTGCTCCGACAGTGAGCAATGACTCCAGCTACAGTGTAAAGACAATAATTATCCCGACAGTTCAGACTGATTCTCTGATTATCACATAGAGTTTCTTTCTTTTTTCTTTTTTTTTTTTCTCTTTGAAACCCATGCCAGATTTCTTTTTTCCCCACGTCACATTCAGTCTGGGACAAACAGAAGAAAAGCGTAGAAGAAACAGGAGGACAAAAAGGATCATGCTTCTTTTCAATAACCGTTACAGTAACGTGTAAACATGTTTAATGCATGAGATCATGTGGAGGATGAAGGAAAGAGAAAACAGACAGCAAGGGAAAGAAAAGAATGTTTTTTTTTTTTCATCTCATGTTTACTGTCTATCTCTCATGCTGTTCTTTAAACATGAGCTCCTGTTGGTTCAGAGAGTCTCATACACAACCCATATCATCTGCCTGCATTGGATTAATCAGATACCTGTCCCACACAGACACACACACACACATTCACGCACACACGTACACACGCAAACACACACACACACCCCCCTACTGTGATCAGTCACTCACTAAACATTCCTCACAGGCAGCAGCGAGGCGGGTGGCTGATTTGGAGGAGGCGCTGTCCTTCCTTTACACACCCCCATCCTTTCTGCCTTTCTTCTTTGATTTCTTTAGCTTGTAGACATTAAAAGTTTTGTTGTGAAAGACACGGGTGAAGAGGGTGGAGTAGGGTGGCTGGCCGGTTTTTACTGCTTGGCAAAACCGAGGGTGAGACGCTGGAACCAAGTCAGGGTCGTTCTCTCCAGGTCCGTCCATGATCTGAGGCAGAAAAATACAATAATAAATAAATAAATAAATAAATAAATATCACATCTAGCAGATGCTCTGATGCAGAGCAACTTACGTTTATCTCATTTACACAACTGAGCAGGTGAGGAGTAAGGGCCTTGCTCAGGGGCCCAGTGGTGACAGCTTGACTGTGATGAGATTTGATCTCATAACCTTCTGGTCAGAGGGCCAACCTCTTAAGCAATGAGCAACACTTCCCGCCTTAGATACGTGAAATCTAAAAGTCAGTTAGAATCCATTCTGAGTAGTTGTGCAGGTTGCTGTTACAGAAAAATTATCAGAGATAGGATGGAGTAATACCACCTTGAAGTTGATTACTTTTCTATAACAGCACATCCCCGAGGTGGTGCTCTTATACCACAGCAACCAGCAAATACATTTAATGCTGCGGACCACAACTTAGTTCCAGGTTACGGTACAAAATAGACATTTTCTACCCAGCCGATTTTTTCTCTCTCTGGTAATTAAAGTTGAAAAGCCTGCAGCTTGTTGTGTTACTGAGAAACTGCAAGTTCTCTGATACGCAAAATGTCCTCGCATGAAACGTCACCATGTCAGTGGTAAGTTATTTTTTCTTTGCGAAATAAAAATACCCTTCAGAAATCACTTCTTATTAGACTTAAATTATGCAGACGGTCCTTCATACAAATCCCTGTGAATTAGCTGTTACTATAGAAACGATGCCATATTAGAACAAAAGCATTAATATAAACCTGTGATTTGAATTACGGCTGGCACGACTGTCAGGACTGCTGTCACAGAAAAATGAACGGATTAATTATTTAAATTAATGAACACGTCTGACCAATCAGATCCGAGAATTCAACAGCACTGTGACACAAGTAGCCTTAAGGGTTTTTTTTTTTTTCGGAGTTTTGGAATATGAGCTCAGTTCTGGTCACTAACATAGATCCTTATTCAACCTGTATACTATATGCATATTTATACAGATGCTTCCTGGAGACCTAAATACAGATTTGTGGCCTACAGGTTTTAAAAGCGGCTTCAAGTAAAATACTGGGAAAAAATGTAGCACGCAAAATAAATCTAGCAGATCCTGGTGATGATGAGAAAAACAACATCTGGGCATGGTGTTCACTGGCTAGCTGTATGTGTATATAATTCTAACAAGCAACATTAAAAAAAAAACAATGAGACCAACATAAGCTCGAATTAATAATCAGCAGAAGAGATCCCAGTCCACCATCGTGTTTTCTACTGGTTCATGCTTGCAGTGTGAAGCAGAATGTACTGTTACTGGACCTGAATTTTGTTTTGCTCCCCACTTCCTTTGTCATTTAAGATTAACAAGGCATTACGCTAGGTGATTTTTATTTACATAGGATGTGGCTTCTGCTTAGTCCTTATGTCCATTTTAATTTTCACATGTACCATTAGGCTGAAATGAAAAAGGAAGAGATTAAGTGTGGATCCAAGCCAGCATTGGTATAGTAACACGCAGTCTTTAGGGAAGAGACCTGGAACAATTCCTAGGTAATTAGTCCGAGGCTCATGCATAAACAAAAGTGGATACAATCTGAGGAAAGATGCTGACCCTTACTGCAGCAGCTGAATTAAAAAGCAATGAGGAATGTCTGGAAATCATAATGATTCTGAAATGATGAGTTGTTGACTGTTCGTGTCAAGGACGAAGAGTAAGAACGTACAGGATATGTTATTTATGAATGAATTGGGAACACAGCGTAAGCAGAAAGAAGATGTACATGATAAATAAGTTAAAGGGGTTGAAAAGAAAATGCCATTGATTTATTTATAGATTTGTGTGTGCACTTACCATTTCGTACCTCACAAAGATAGGGATATCTGATATTTTTGGTCTTGTTAAGAACATGTCTGGTTGAGCTGATCCTCACAAAGAAAGTTTGGTATTGGTTGTAGTTTTTAACAAAAAAAAAAAAAAGGTTAGAATTAAGGTTAGAGTCAAAGGAAGCCCTATGGAAGTCCTCACAAGTATAGCATTACAAATGTGTTATTTGTAGTCTGCAGGTGTGAATGTTACCAATAACACACATTACATTAGTCCCTGAACTGGAACGTGAAAGAGGGATAGGTGAGTCAGCATTCAGTATCCTGAGGAAATTCTAATTCTAGTTAGTTTCGAATTCTATTAGATGGAATATGCCTCATCTGTATTTGCCCTAAAAGCTCCAATTTGTAAATAATTAAATATTTTGTAATGCATCAATCAGACAATTCACACTCCAACCACTATTATCAGAAATACCAGAGGCACCAACTCCTGGCAAATATGGAATTAGCACACTTAGAGGATGCTCAGCCAACTACTTTTACTCCATAGCTTTTAAAGATGTCACAGATCTAGCACAAAACACTTCACTGCTTCATAGCTGAACGTTCTGAACCTTTATGAACCACAGTTCACACAAATTCTATTATGTAAATTAATGGCATATTCCTTTCAGATCAAGTACAGAAAAAAATATGGACTCACTTAATTGTGAGGAAAAAATTATGGACTCAGCTTTTAATTGCATTTCTTAAAAAATAGTCTAAAAATGCAAATTACTCTGCAGTTAAAAGAGATTGCTTATAGACCTTAACGAGCTGCAGGATGTGGTTGGGAAAGATGATGGCAAAAACTATGGGTTGTTTCCCAGCTGTGTCTAAAATGTGGTGGTAGTATTGGCCAGGAATGTAATTGGTAAATGGCAAGGAAAATATACGGGTAGACAACAAAGATTCAGGATAGAAAACTCAAAGGAATATGCTGTGAAAATAAATGAAAGCAAAAGGGCAGAAACAGGAGTAATGTGTTTGACAGAACAGTAGGAAATCAGCTGAATGAAATGGTATTTACATACAGAAAGGCCAACTGAAACTAACACTATCACATACACAGAAGAAAACAAGGTTACAGTGAGCTAAAGAGAAGCATTCATGGAACGTGGATGATTAGATGAAAGTGATATAAAGTGATGAATCACGAATCTGCATTGACCAAGGAGATGACGCTGGAATTTTAGTCTAATACCGTTTTACTGGAGTTGCATGTCAGGTAAAGGACCAGGGGAGACGGCACGGGTGTTTGGTGGTAATGTTATTTTTGAGGACCATGATGCATCTTGCCACAGAGTAAAGAGTTATAGGTTTTCTTCAGGAATGGCATCTCACCCCAGTGACAGCATATACACTGAAATACCAGAAAAACTGGTACTGGAGCCTATGCAAAATACATAGCAACACCATGTATGCACGTCAGTGGTTGCGTCCGTCAGTGTGTATGTAAAGTGATAGACATCTATGGAAGCTTCTTAGAGCTGTTTCCACTGTGAGAATGGCAAGTTATCACGATTTTGTGATTTTCAACATGGTATAACAGTTGGAGCTCGTGAAATATATCATAGGTTTGGAGGTAGAAGCAAAATTTGGAGCAAAACCACGAACTTGCAACAGCAGCGTGGCCGTAATAAGACTTTGGGGGAACGTGATCAGCGTGAGCTGGGAAGAATCATTTCATGCGATAGGCATGCAACACTGCCTTAAGTAGCATCGGAATTCAATGCTGTGACCTCAACAAACCTCAGCGTGAGGACTGTGCAGTGTTCCCTACAAGTATTAACTGGTATACCAGTTTTTCAGTGTAATCTCAATCTCAGATCTCAATTCATTGTGGAATTTTGTTTCATGACAAGGCTCCATCATGCAAAGCTGACCATGCCATAAAGAAATCAGGCTCTTATGAAAGTCAGAGGAGGAACTTTCTCTTCCTAATTGTCCTTCTCCTATTTGTGAAGGACGAACTGTGATTTTTTTTCCTCAACATTGAGTGATTCCATATTTTTTTTCCTCTACTTGATCTGGAGGGAAAAATATAACCTAAATTTAAATAATTAAATTAGTTTGAGGTACGTTTCACATAGCCAGAATGTTCCACTATTAAATGTTTTGTGGCATATCTTTTAATTTGAGTTTTGCTACAAAATTAGAAAATAATGCTGGTGAACATCCTCCAAGTCTGGTGATTCCATAATTTGTGCCAGGTGCCACAAGTAAAAGCACTTTACCTGCAACAATATCCTGGCGCTCCATCAATCCTGCCCAGACCATTTCTGTAAAGATCAAACTTTATTTCATGTGTTTATATGATAAAGTGCATTGCATTTAAAATGAAAACACACTGAAGAATGCATGCTGCGTGGGGCAGCACATCAGATGAGGAAGACCGTCTGGAGAAACCCAAATTGCCAGTGATTCATCTGGCTGCATCAAACGAACGAGGGATTTTTTTTTTTCTCTGACTGAGTCGTGAACATCAGAAGACGCGAGATGCACCGCTTCCCTGAAATCTGTAATGAAACCCTTTCAAAGCAGCTTCTGTTCGCAGTAGGATTGACGTGTGTGAAGCCTGATGAGATTTAATGATAACTAATTTAATTTGATGCTTTATTCTAGCAACTCTGCATCATGCCTAGCCCTATTCAACCATATTAACACTTTAAAAGTGCAATCTTCATCTTATTCCTCGGTGCCTATGAAACACAATAAGTGGTATTTACCCTGAAAATCTTGCGCATTTGTAATAAAATGTTGCGGCCTATTTTTTGAGTCCATTAGTCATAAATGTGACCGGCTAATCATGAATATTCATAAACAGACACTGCATGTTCATGAATATTAATTAGCTGACGCACAAAGCTTCTGATGTAGAACACGAACAAGAAATAGGGCAACATTCAACTGTAAAGAGCTTGGAGAACTTTCAGAGCAGTTATTTTATTTCACATATGATCAGTAAGTGACAAGGGTTTGAAGGTAATATTAGTTTGTTCTTTCACGTTAGAACAAGAAGAAATCGCTGCCTTTAAAATCAGCTCTGCAACTGTTTGCTGTTCAGAACCTTTACAGAAATATGCAGTTTGTTACTGTAATTAAACCCTGGTAATTTAACTGATTGGTACTGGCTGGTTTTTCACTGCTGTTCTAATAGAAAGGGACTTGGGACTGTACTTAGAGGATGACAGAAAACAAACTTTACCTGCTTGGTATATATGCCTTTCAGGACCAAATGAAAGCATTGCTGAAGGTTTGCACTGTTGGAATGGCATACTTACTCCTAAAATGTCATTTTAAATAAAGCAGTGGCCACTAGTCAGTATTTAGACACTAGAATCTCCAACTGCACAAGAACACTGAAATGCCAGAAAAAGTGGTATAGTTAATACTTGGAAGGTCTCCCATGGGATCTTTGAGGGAACGTTGCACAGTCCTCACGGTGATGTTTGTTGAGGCCCCAGCACTGAATTCTGATGTTACTTGAGGCAGTGTTGCATGCCTATCGCATGAAACGATTCTTGTCCGCTAGATCACATTCACCCAGAGTCTTTTTATGACCACACTGCTGTCGTAAGTTTGAGGATTTGCAGAATTCTTGGAGTCACGATACACGCTTGAAATGCTCATACACGAATATCTATACTTTGCTTCTACCACCGACATGCTATGACCCATCTCACAAGCTCCAACTATTAAACCATGCTGAAAATCACAAAACTTGCCATTGTCATGGCAGAAACAGCTCTGGAAGCTTCCATAGGTGTCTATCGCTTTATATAGCGTACGCATAGGTGGTGTTGTTATGTACTTCAGTGTATATGAAAATATTAGATGTACCGCCCAACAGTGAATAATATGCCTGCTGCATAAAGTCAGAGAAAAAGCAAGGATTAAGGGAAATGAATTGCAGCACCCCCCCTATGGATGACATGTAATTTTGGCAGATGTTTAAAGAATGTAGAAGTGATGTGGTGTGTTAGATTTCATGAAGTTCAAGTCTTGACATCACAAGATATTGGCTTGATAAGTGCTAGATTTTTGCTTTGAACATTATTCTCTTGGTGGTGCCACTCCACAAATTGTAAATAGCAAGGGTAATGCATCTCCTGGAGGACAAGGTGCTATAAAAAAAAGCTCCTAATTTTCAAAAGGGTTTTCAAGCTATTCCCAATAAATGCATCGAGCATGAAGGGAAACACACACAGTACAGTGTCTCAAGCCAGACTGGTATCTTCACTAAAGAGGGTGGTGCATTTCACCCATAAACATGACAAAGGACCATCTACTGACATAAATTGAGGCAATTTGACTGGCATGGCACATCACCAAACAGGCCAATGGCAGTTTGGGAAATGGGACTATATTCACCCAACACTAACTGCTTCATTCAAAACTTACAGACTATTAAAGACAGATATCCATTAACACTGTCCGATCCAGTGACCACACATTACTCCCAAAAGCTCATTGTTTCGCTCTGCTCGAAGATTCGCTTCCTTGTTGGAAGATGACACACGGAAGTACACTCAGTTTCAAATACTGAAAATTGTAGACAGAAAAGTTTACAGAAAATATCTCTGTATCCCTTTAGGGGGCATGACTGAGGCTGAGACTACAGGGTGTATGCAAATGTATCTCTCAGCTTACATAAATAATCAATTCTTTATTCTGGCTGAAGCGAAGAAACTTCACTAGGCAGATTTCGCATTTTATCACTGCTGCTGTGAATCCTTATCACAGTAAAAAATAAATAAATAAACAGGGGTGTGAATATACCAAAAATAACCAAGTTGGTATTTTTATTCTCACTGCAATGCTGGAATATTGCCATTGAAAAAAGATTTAATTTAGCATGTTGTAAATATAGCAAGTCTTGTTAACTCTTTTTTGTGTGTGTTTTTCTTCTTGCCCCCTCTAGCTATGATGTGATCAGTCTGGAGATAAAGGGGGAAAAACACTCTGTCATTCTGCAAGTCAAACTTCTCTGAACAACTTCACTGCAAAAAAAAAAAAAAGCCTCAGAGCTTTTCACCCCACAATTCCGTGGGCCACCTCCCAGAAGATTAAGAAGAAATAAACACCTAGTGTGAAAACAGACTTACACGTACAAGAGCTTGATTTTTACACATGAACAAAAGATAACAATGTGCACAAAAACAGCAGCATCTTAATAACTGGAGAGCTGCTGTTAATTATTAGAACATCATGACATTTAAGCATGGAAGTGTGAATCACACAAGAAATAACACAATCGCTAATAATAATCAAAGCAGGCTTGTGCACCTGCTTTCTTGGGAAGATGCTGTTTGGTTTTGCAACACAATGTCTAGTGAGCACAAGGAGGAAGCTACAGGACTGGAGAGTGCTGTGGGGTGAGCGACCTACATGTCCGTTGGCCAGGTCCAGCAGGTCTCTCAGCCTGCAGCCGCGGCTGTGACGACGCTCGTAGCAAATGCTGTCCTCCAGCACAACGTAGTCGGCTCCTACAGCCCGCAGGATCCGGTGCACCTCTTCGGCAGACTGCTTCGCGTAGATCTGATACACCTGCAGGAATTGGGGACAGAAAATGACAGGAAGAAAGAATAATTTAGACAAAACAATTATTCGTGGCTCTGTAACTAGTATGAGAAGAGTTACCCGAACATGGCTGCTCCTATGATTCATTATTGTAGGATGGAGCATTTGTTACAGAATTCTTGATTTTATACGTTTTTTTTTTGGTTTTTTTTTACAGAATCACATGAAGGGTACCAATAATTCTGAAGCAGACTGTAGCCACAGCTACAAATCATGGTGCACTTGATAAAAAGCCAATTACTGTTGGTACAATATATGAAAAATAGGTACTTATACATCCTGTCTTAGCCAATATATTGTTCCCTGGCTCTGGTCTTTTACTAGCAATTCCATTATCAGGAGTTATCAGTGGTGATCCTCCATCCAGATGAAGGTCAGAGCAGTCACGGAGGTGGGCGTCTGGTCTTCCTCCAACACACTGCTCATTAGTCATGCTTCCATACACAGCTCTGCAAGTGTGAGAGCACTAATACCACTGAGGCCAGAACCTTTCTGGAATCTTCTGCCCCAGACTGGCTCCTTATCAACATCCATGTCAAGTTGATAGGCTCAGAGGTGGATCGATTAATCTGTGCTACTAAGTGTGTCCAAGTACATCACACATCCTCTTCACAAAAAGAGAATGGGGGGGGTGGGAGGTAAATGGAGAGGGGGATATGGAGAGGGGGAGATGGGGAGAGAGAGAGAGAGAGAGAGAGAGAGAGATAATGAGGGGTGAGTATGAGCACTGACAAGCCTAATCCACTCTCTCAATCATAACATAAAATCAGAAAAAAATGGTTAGAGAGTTAGTCCATCCTGATTGGCTCTGCTCAAGGTTAATGTCTATATAGTAGTGCAGCAGGAACTGATCTGTGCATCATTAAGTATTCACCAAGAGTGGCTCACATATAAAAAAAACTAAAGAAATGTATTCATTTAAAAACCCAAGTGCCCTTGGTTCATCATACCTGACATCAGACATCATACCTGCCTGGTCCTTTCCCGCAGTGCCTGGTCCTCGTAGTGTGGGTGGTTGGTCAGCACTCGGCCCGTGCACAGCTTTATTCCAGCCAGAAGCTGCATGCTGCCTGCAAACACCGCTCGCTTGGGGGTCTTGGAGCTGTGCACAGAACAGAGTGCTGGCCTTGACTTATTTTTTCATGTTTCATTAACATTTGAGCATACGTGTATGTGTGTATGTGTGTATGTGCGTAGATGAGTGTGTGTTGGAAGCGCACATAAAGCTGTAGTCAGCTGCTGACATTCATTTCGAACAGAAGGAAGAACGTTAACTGGCTCAGCAGGAGGGCGCGCACTCAAGCGTACGCTCACATTACTCATGTGCAAAATGCTCCTATTGGAGACATTTGGGATGTGATCATCACTTTTAAGCCTCATTCGGCTGCTTTAGAGGGTTACGCACGGCATCATTACAGTAAGTGCTGTCTAACTAGTGAATCAGTTTTTAAAGGAATAATACAGTGTTTTTTTATTCATGTAATAACCGTCTATCCCATGGGCAGCACATCGCCACTATCTCCTGATCTGTCCATAACATGCATAACATAATATAGGCATACATTTTATATACATACATACACATATATACATATACATATATGCACACACACACATTTACATTTACTTTTATGGCATTTAGCAGAAGCTCTTATCCAGAGCGACTTAAAACAGTGCTTAGTCATTAACTTGGAATATCCATAGCTAAGGCTGGTAGACCTGAATTCAAGCTACTTTGAGCTATGATACTGCTAGAATATTAGCTGTATCCTACCTATTAAACATAAAAAGTAAAAACAAGACCCAAAACCCAAGCATTCATAACCTACAAAAAACCACGAAGAACAAGACATAGTGAATACAGTAACTGCTGTAAGTGTGATAAGAGCTTTGAGTCAGTGCTCATTCAAGTGCTCTCCACAGAGGTGGGTCTTCAATTGCTGTTTGAAGATCCACCAACTTGGTGTCACGACAAAGAAAAGTCTGGATGCTTTCCTCCCATATGTCCTGGATGACGGTGGGTCAAGTCAAGCTGTACTTAAGGCATGAAGGGCTGTAGGTAGGCATCGGGCTTTGATCATTGCCAGCAGGTAGAGAGGGGCTGGACCGTTTTTGGGGCTGGACCTCTTTGTAGGCCAGCATCAGGGTTTTATATCTGCTGCTTTCTACAACATGTTACAGGAAGGGCAGCCAGAGAAGGGTGTATATATATACAGGGGCTAGACAATGAAACTGAAACACCTGTCATTTTAGTGTGGGAGGTTTCATGGCTAAATTGGACCAG
>JAOVYV010000035.1:7996432-8008125 GCA_025674545.1 Hassar affinis | reverse complement strand
GAAACGTTTTCCACCACCAGCATCACGTAGTGACCTGGCCACTATCCTGCAAGAAGAAGGGCTTAAAATCCCTCTGAGCACTGTGAAGGACTTGTATATGTCATTCCCAAGACCAATTGATGCTGTATTGGCTGCAAAAGGAGGCCCTACACCATACTAATAAATTATTGTGGTTTAAAATGGCAGGTGTTTCAGTTTCATTGTCTAACCCCTGTATTTTTTTTTCTTTTAATTCCATGAAATTCCTGTACAAGTATCTGGCTCTGTCCTTTTCCCATGGCTAATTTCATGTTTATGCTATTTTATCTTTCCCCCATTTCGGAAGAACACCTAGCATGCTAGAACGTAATATCCTTTCTTGAACGCACTCAACTATCATATAGCCACCTGTAGCAGAAATGGCAATTTTATAGCTTATATGCTAATCGTCAAGCTAATTTAATGCTCATACAGCCTCCTTGCAGCTCACTACTACTACATCATCTGATTTTACATCTTGTTGCTCTGAATCAAAGTTAATTTGGTTTTGAAAAAGGGGACTGTATTTAGCACTGATGTCAATTTTGGCTTTGCTCATTATACTGTTAGTTTGTTGTAAGTTGTTAATGGGGTTGCTAGCATCAAATCAATGTAGATAAGCACAAAATGCACACAGTGAGGCATTTCAGGTGTTGTTGATATAAATTGTGTGTCATGAAATCCTATCCAAAGCCATACCTTACCTCTCAGTTTGAATGGGCAATTTGATTTAGATATTAAAAAAAAAAAAACATGGACAGGAGAGCAGGCAGCTCTTTATCCAGGCTAATCCACTCTTTGGTTTTGGTATTTTAACATTTTTTTTGCACTAGTCATTTGAATTATACATATTTTATCAGAAACGCCTGACTTGAGAGTGTTTTTGCTGTGCATGTTTGCATACTGTACATTATGACTGTTACACTTCATTTCTGACTCTCTGATGAAGATCAGTCATTACAGTAGTCTTGTTATGAGTTGATGGTTTATGGATTCTCTTTGTAGTTTAAACTCTATGCACACTCTTCATGATGCACACTAACATCTCAGCTGTGCAATTCCCTTAAAGAGATTAGGGGAAGATGTGTGTACGGAACAGCCAGGCAACGCTTAAATGGCCTCTGGCTAAATACTATCTGCATTCAGTGGGCTGTATTACTTTTCCCAACATATATAACTGATCTCGGATTTATTTACGAAGAACGGGACATTCTTATAGTCTTACTATTTTTTTTTTCAATTTTTATCGATTGATGTTCTCAGGCAAAGATGTTGGATCAGCAGACAGAGCATGGAGCAGGACTACAAACCACAGAGGCTCATTTGAGGTTGACCTTATTCTAACCTTTGACCCATGAGGCTGCTGGGCCTAACCACACTTTCTGACCCCGTCACCTTATTCTATCTGCAGTGCAGCCGCAGCTTCTGCACAGGATAGAGTGCTTTACTTTAAAGTCCCTAGTTATGTAATTACATTTCAGCAAGTGTGATATATATAAATATACTGTACATATAGGCCATGAGCTACGTAAACTATAGACTATATGTCTAATGAGTGAAGTGGTTAATTAGGACTGGTTATAAACTGGCAAGTACTAGTGAAGCACTAGCAAGGTTTGAGCTAAAATGCAGAAAAAAGACGAGGGAAAGAGCAGAAGTGAATTAGAAACGTCGGCAAAAGTCTCACTGTATATATGTAATGATTTAATCATTTTAATAATGGTGTGTGCTGATGTGTTGGAATATACTTACAATATAATATATAGTATTTAATATAATATAATATATAATATATAATATATAATATTTAATATTTTAGATCACAGACACACAGCTTCAATTTCAATTGTGTGTATGTGTGTGTGTGTGGCAAAATACTGCATAGGTCCAAAATGGAAGGTGTATAGAATGGTGGCCTGAACTGTACAAAATCTGTGTGGGTGTGAGCGGCAAAAGTGAGACAAAAAAGGGATCAGGAGTGAATGTCATTCTGGAAATAATATAAATTAATTGGCTGGAGCAAATCAGAGTGGAAAATCTGCACTGCTAGTAATTAGGTTTCAGATTACAGCTGACTGGAATCAGGAAGAGAGAGAGAGAGAGAGAGAGAGAGGAAGAAAACTTTTCTCCCATTTAATTTTTTATCTTTTTTTTTCCTTTCTTTTTTTTCGGTGAGACTTAATTTGTCGTGAAAATTGTATTTTTAAAAGGGCACCTAAACCTTGGCTTTAATTGGGGTGAGCAGAAAGGCTAGTGTGCTCTGTCAGAATCTCACTTATACGGTGAGATATTGTGTGTGTCTGTGTGTGTGTGTGTGTGTGTGTGTGTGTGTGTGTTTGGTGGGGTGCTTTTGCTAAGATTTTGTATAGAAAGAAAAAATCAAAAAGAATGCTTATCAAAAAGGATGCGTATTGAAATAACAAACCGGTAAGACCAGCGTAGAATTGTACGTAAAGGTGTGTGTGTTTTACAGTGTTTCTCACTGCGCTTCATCTGACATTCAAAGAGATGCTGTGGATTTTATAAGGGCCAAATAGTATTGTGTGCATGTATGTTTGTGTATGTATGCATGTGTGTGTGCCTGTGTGTGTGTGTGTGTGTGTGTGTGTGTGTGTGTGTGTGTGTGGATGGATAGGTCAGTAGTGTATTGCCCAGGCTACATTTCCAATGTGTGTGTGTGGTGCTGTAATGTTCAAGTCTATAAGTCTATAGTGCCATATGTGTCAACATTACTGACACAGTGACTAACGTAACTTCTAGATTTACAAAGACACCCATGTCTCACACACACACACACACACACACACACACAAACACACACACATACACACACACAAAACACCTCTTACCCCTTATAGTGATGTTCCTGTATTACTGCCAACAAGATAATGAGACAGAAGACAAGGCCAGAGGGAAGTGAGGTGAGTGTGTCTTTATGTGCATGTGTTTGTGTTTTGTGTCTGTATGTGTATGTGTGTGGGGGAGAGTGAAGAGAGTGGGAGGTGAGAGAGCGAGAGAAAGAAAGAGAGAGCATGCTGTGGTTGTGATTTTACTCTGCGAAGTCACACTGAGTGATGAGACTTTTGAAATAGAGAAGAGAGTTTGGTTGTATAGCAGGGCTTCAGTTGTGTGCCGGTGTCCGTTATAGCTGGATGTGGAAAACACAATAGAACCCATTGCAACCATTACAAAGATATGAGGTTCTCAGAACAGCAAGGGACACTGGGTCTCAAAGTGGTGTCCGGGGCCTCCCCAGTGGGATGTAAAACCAGGGTGTGCATGATTTATCATTTTTATTTAACTATATAATGATGGTGAATCTCAATATACACTACTATATAATTATTATTATTATTGCAGCGCCGTTTGGTTGCGCATGTGGGAAAACCAAAATCAAAAGATATATAAAGGCAAAACTAGCCATGATAAAAATAATAAAAATGAGTAATAATAATAATAATAATAATAAATACTTGTCAAAATCTTTGGTGCTGAAAATTCATCTGTGCATCTTATGATTTTTATTTTATTTTATTTGAAAAACCCGCTGGCTGGAAGATTTACTTACCCCTGGTTTAAATCATTCTAACTTTATCCTTATGACAAAAATGACTAATTTAGGACATTTTTTTTTAAATCTGTAAAACTCCATGAAGCTCCAGAAGTAAAGGCTTGAATGGTTTTTTTTCAGTGGAAGAAATGGCCCACAGATGGTGCTGTCCACCATCTCTGAGTCTCTCCAAGCAAACATGCTGCTGCCATATGATGACTGGTTTCTGCTCCACGAGTCTTTGTTCCTTCTACTCCTCGCTCATTGCGACTAGGATCCCGCTGTGCAGACAACACTTCCGCATTTACAGAACATAAGACACAGCCACATCCCATGACAAATCCAATGCCTTAAACCACACTTCCACATGAGTCTTTAATCTAATGTTCATAAAATCCGCATTGTGCCCAAAACACATGTCAAATAAAAAAAAAATAAATAAAAATGTGATGCAGAAGGCCTACATGTCGGCCCTTTTTCTACTCACACATGCAGAACATACTCATGCAAACCCCCTCCGAAGATCAAATCTGAACCAATACTAACACATAGTATTCAAATGAAAGCCCTGCAAAAGTTTCCCTTGAATTTGCCCCTGCTGTGATTATCTGGACTGGCGCTGACTGTGTTTTTATATGACAGTAAATCAGCTTCGGTTTGTCATAAGGAAGCTCAGTCTGACCAAAACCATGGTAGGTAGAAACTTATCATTTGGTAAATGTATCAAATCATTTTTCCCCCCTTTCTTCTTCAGCTATTAATATATTAGCGTATGTAGATGCACTCCATTTGGCAACCCTGCAGCAGTGTAAATAGAGGCGCGCCTGGCAGCCAGGTGACTCCTAATGACTTTAATCACCTGCTCTGTGGTAGGGATGGGCAAA
The DNA here is from genome assembly GCA_025674545.1 of Hassar affinis. NCBI lineage: Eukaryota > Metazoa > Chordata > Actinopteri > Siluriformes > Doradidae > Hassar > Hassar affinis. The sequence continues at coordinate 8,003,673 of JAOVYV010000035.1, read as the reverse complement.
TGAGAGAGGGGGGTAGGGGGGGTGTTATGCGGTTGAGGGAAAAGAGGACGTTTTACAATTTCGCTGTCGAGTCTGAAGAAAGGCTTGTGTAAATCCGAGCGAGCGCAGTCTGTGTGTTTGGATGGAATTCGATTTCAAATAAATTCACAACAATTCTTGCAATTGTTACAATTGCTCCTGCCTTATTATTCATTTATAGTTAGGTCTTAAAACCTATTCAGTAACTATAGTGAAACTAGAAGGAATGCTGTTTTGAAATGGAAATCATAAATCACCAGTGGTTCCTGGAGTTTAAGGGATTATAATAGCTAGGTTTTAATTTGCATCAAGTTATGTTGCATCATTTAGTGTCTGGCTGCAGATCATGAAAGGTTCATTCTGAATTTCAGGCTCTGGCACTGCAGCCTAGCAGCAGTCAGTCTTTCCGGAGCTCAGACTTCCCTCTGCAGAAAAGCCAGCTAATGACAGTGACAAGCATTATCTTAGTGTTTTGACAGTGGAGAGTGAATTTAGAAACTTTCACCAAGTCAGAATCTGGTTTTCACACTCTCATTTTTGAATCACTATGAAAGGAATAAAAGACAACATGTTGCTATAGGAAAAGAAAAAAATAATCAATAATGGTGGTGTAATGTCGCCCACAGCAAACCCCAAAGTTGATTGTTTGCTAATAACAGCACATCCTGAAGTGTATTATTCCTCTTATACCATAGCTAGAGATTATCTTTTTTTTTACTGTATTACCTATGCATCATACTTTTAACCGTTTCTAGGTACATTTAATGCTACAGATTCTGACTTCTATAAAGTTATATGAAACATTTCAATCAGTTCTGATTCACTTGGTTTGCTGTGGTCATTATCAGGTAGTCATTTGGTCACTGGAGGCATATGACTCTGAGGAGAAGATGAATGAATCCTATAGCATTTTTATAGGTTTTATAGGTTTAGTAGGTTTATAGACTTATGTTTCAGATCCTAAATGTACATAGTTCATTTGGCTACCATTTACATCTTTATGTACATCTCTATTTTTTTTCCTATTGTGCTACTCATAGGTTTACTCTCTACATTAGATAATAAAACTGTAGCATGTGTGCAATTAGGGAACACTTTGAACATTTTTGCTGTACTGAGAAAAGAACTGAAAACCTCTATGGTTTGCTCAAAGTACCTAGGGTGGAACCACAGTTTTTTGCATAGTCATTAAATCTTTATGATGCAACGTGGATGTAGTTGCATATGGATCCCACAAAACCTTCTGGAAAACTCAAGTAACTGGAATCTCTCTTTTTTATTGCTCTAGGAGGATTACATGATGGTGCAGCATTGCTACCTCACAGCTTTGGGGTTTTCTGGATCCAACTTTCTGTGGGGGCGTTTTGCATACTTTGCCAGTGCTGATATGGGTTTCCTCTGGGTTCTCTGGTTTGCTCCCACGTCCCAAAAAAACAAAACAAAACAAAATGCCAGTGGGTGTACGTGGTAAATCTAATTTGCCACTAGATGTGAATGAGTGTGTGAATGAGTGTGTTTGGTTCCATCTAGAGTGTACTCCCACCTCCATGGCCAGTGTTCCAGATCAACCAAAGCCCAGACCAGGACAAAGCAGTTACTGAAGATGAATGAATGAATGAATGAATGGATTGCTCATGTGTATGGACAGCTATTCTATAACACTATTGGTAAGACCTTATTTCACATCGTCCTTATCGTAAACCCTCTATCCTGTTAGGGTTTGTTGGGTGTAGTTTGGAATTTGCATGGTAGTCTATAGTCTATGGTAGCACATAGGCTGCACACGCATTCTAAAATCTTAATCAATAATCACTAAAGTAGTTATTTGGTTCAAGCATAGCTACTTTATCTCAGATCACGCTGTGTACCGTATCTCTGTATCTGTAAGGATGAGCACTACTATAAACTGCTTTAGCTGCATGTTTATGAGCTCAGTCTGTCTGAAAGGAGCCTGAGTATTCACAGGAAAATGACAGAAGGCTGATAAGCACAGTGCATCACCCACATAAACAGAGAAGGATAAAGAGGGGAATGAAAAAAAGAAGAGAGCAAGAAAAAAACAATAAATTGGATGAATTAGAGAGAGAGAGAAAGAGGGATGGAGAGGATACGAAGGAGCATCTTGCAAATAAATAACATTCTACTCATGTTAATGAAAATCATTTTATTATATGGAAGTTTCTGAAGACACCTTTGCACTAGGAGAGAAATAAATGGGCAGTGGAGTTTTGCAGGATGAGAAATGTTATGCCACCAAAATGTACAGGCTGTAAGTGCACAGGAGAGTTCTTTCTTTCTTTAATATGAATCTTCATTACTGGAAGATTGAAAGATATCTTGACATTTCTGAAAGCATCCAGTAATCTGTCTTTCATTACACAAGTTTAAGGATTATAATGTATTTTACCGAATAAGGTGCTGTAAAAGTACAAACGACTGTATATAAAAAATACAGGTATGTGACAAATTAAAGGAAAAAATGGTAGCTTTGTTATGCTTTGGGAAATGTCACTGTCATGCATTGGATCCTTACAACTGTTCTACCTGATCAGCTGTGATGAATTCTTTATGCACTGATGGGCGTGGCCTCTTCTAGGATGACCCCGCCCACATCCTCAGACAGCAAGGGCTCACTGAATGGTTTGAAGAGCATGAAAATGATCAATTACGTGTTATGAATTTTGGAATCACCAGATGTCAACCTAATCGAACACCTACTGAAGAGTTTGGTTACATGTCTTAGATAGTGCTCTCCACCGACCTCAATTTGTACGAATATCTTTTGAAAGAATGGTATTCAACCCTCCCAGAGATCTGTAGAATCTGTACCAAGGTGCACTGAAGCTGTTCTGGTGGATTGTTTTGTAAGACACTTTATTTTGACATCATGCTTGTCACTTATGTAACTTATTGTAACTTTCAAGTATATAGAACACTTAAGTAAACACGCACGTCCTCATACACAAACTCAAAAACACAACTCGAGATCAGTTTGACTGGACTCTGGACTTTGGCAGACCGGGTTCTTGGTCTCAGACCCCTGTATTGACATTCAATTTGTTTCTCCATTTTTTGGGGCGTCTCTTTCTCTATATCTGCAGCTGATCAGGGAAGATTGATGTCTCTGTTTGTGTCCCTGGCCCCGGCTTTATCTCAGCCTTATGAGGCGGCTGGCTGGCCGATAGCGGAGGCTGCCGTGAGTTATGTCCCCACATGCCTTTAACGGGACGACCGATGGGTTTTCACCCGCCCTCGGATTCTGCCAAAAACAAAGAAATCAAGACAGAAAAGTGGGGGAAAGTGGGTGAGAAATGAGATATTGGCTGAAAGGATGACTGCCAGGAGCCTTTTTGTGTGTGCACTTTTCCCAATAAACCTGACTGTATAGGATCTTTTATTAGAGACTCAATCAAATCCACAATGAAATGTTTTGATTAGTGCAGGACCAGATTGATGAGGAATAAATAAATATTTTTGTACATGGTGTGCATGCTATTTTTTGAGTCTGATACTAAAGTGTAGTGTATATGTGACCTGTTTTACAGGTGGCCTCAGAGTCTATAACTACCTGTGTGAGGCTCTGCCCTCCTTTATAGAGTGTGAGTGTAGAGTGTGTCTGTGAGATAGTGTGAGACATTTGCACAACTACACATTGGTACCAATTTGTGTTTGTGATTGAGTAAGTTGCATATGTGTGCCATGTTAATGGATGAGCAAAGCAGTGAGAATTGAGTTTGGCATTCATGTAGGTGGAATATGCACAGGGTAGGTATATGAGTAGGTACAGTATGTTGTATAGTGTGCACGTGTGTATGTGTGTGAGAAAGATGCCATTGTTTTGCCTCTGGAGGTTTCATTAAGGCCACAGCATTTCAGAGTTAAGGAGTCATTCATCTCTTCTGTTGCAATGTGCCAACGCTACTCTTTCTCTCTCTCTCTCTGTCTTTCCTCTCTCTTTCTTTCATCCTCACTTGCTTGCACTACTCTGAGACAGGAAATAAAAGAAAGGGATCACATGGACCACTCCGGCCTGTTTGATGTGTAGCAGACTTGCTTGTCTAATGAACCCAACGTCTTGCCTCACTACGTTTTTTTTCCCAAACGCTCATTAATTAGCCCTGTCAAAACTTTCCCTTTTTTGGGTCAAGAGTGGGGGATGACTTCAAGAGCTTGAATGGGATACCGTTAATTAAAAACATATCAGATGAAGACCCATGAGCGCTAATCGCAATGCATTAACCCTTGCTTCTTGACAGCTAGGCTTGAGTCGAGACGTCCAAGACTAGATGATCCCTTTTGTCCTAAAGTTATACTGCATTGAAGTTTCAAACCAAGCACAGAGAAATGCAGATTTGATTTAATTGCATACGTCCCATTACTCCGGTTTTAACGAGGGGACTTGACAGGGCCTTCAAATGTTTTAGTGTGCAGACTGAGTGCATTCTGAAAAGAGCTGCAGATCTTTTCAGAGAGGGAAAAAAAACACAGAAGAGAAGAGCGGAGTCAGCTTCTGAACAGTCAGATTCACAATCGCGCTTCCATTCAGCACTGAGGCAGATTGCGCTGACACTGCGTCTACTTATCCCCGGAGCTGTTTTCTGTTGTGATTGTCCAAATTTTGGACGACTTCTGAATTTACCTTAGTAGAACTTAAGCCTGTCCTTTAACGATTCCTTTTTGAAAAATTATACTAGACTGAAAGTACATTGTTTTCTTATTGCATAAACCATATTAGTGTAAACTGCTCTCCTAAACAAAGAATGTAGCAACAATGGGACTCATTCATCAAGCTGGATACAAACAAATTTATTCATAAAATTGTTCGTAGGAGCGTTTACCCAAGAAATTTGGCATTCATGAAATTTCCATAATTTCAGAAAAATGTTCATGTCCTATTCTTGCTCCTAAATGTGTGTAAATTTACTTAAGAATAAGAAGATTAATTAAGGTACACCTCAACTTATACGATCAAGTTGAAATTGCCTTATAGAATATCAGTGCTATATCAGCCATAGCAGTTTTAAAAATGGCATTTTCACTGACATGCTTGGTGTCCAAGATCACTTGAGTACAGTGTACATGTTTTTTTTTCCTCCTCCATCTTCATGTAACAGCATTTTCTTGTCAAACTCACTTCACACTTAATAAGGGAGAAAAAAGTAATGTGTTGGAATGGCCAAGTGAAAGTCCAGAACTTGATGCTAGTGAGATGCTGTTGCTGGATCCATGAGTACTTAGGGGTGTACTTTTATGGGTGCAGTAAGCACAAGTGCTGACTCACAGCAAGAAGGTGCTGGGTTCAATTCTCAGATAGGGCACCCTGGATCCTTTCTGTGTGGATTTTGCGTTTTCTCCTTATGCCTGCATGGGTTTCCTTCAGGGGCTCTGGTTTCCCCGAACATCCAAATGCATATTAAGCAAATTGGAGATACCAAATTTCCCCACTGACAAATATGAATTGCTAACTATCATGTCATGAATGTAACTTTTGTGTAAAATATGCTATTAGACCCCAAACAAACAAACTTGCCCTTAAAGCACTGAGACTGCCTTGTTGTGTTTCAAACATACAGTATGTATGTATTTCCTTCTAAGCTACTGGGCTACCCCTGCCCTGTTGTGTTTCAAATGGAATTATTAAATGTAATATAAAAGAATAACATTATTATAAAACAATACAAATGGTCATAATTATGTGTTGAGCCTTCTGGGAAGGCCCTAAGGTTGCTAATATTTTCTAACTGGAATTTGTCTTGCTTCACGACTGTTAAAAGAACTGGAAGAAAGCCTTACCCAAACACACAAGCCCTTTGTAACTCCCCTCTTATGTTTCATATGAGGTTTAATCATTTGAATAAATTGGAGGTAATCGTTTGCAGCCTGTGGCTGGCCCGTGTGCCGGGTGCTGCATGGAGGTGGGTGTAGGGCACGGCCAGACTTGTTCCAGCATGTTCTCTGGTGCTCTGGAGTGGAGCGAGGAGAGTAGCGAGGGAGACTAATAGGGGCTGAGCAGCCAGAAGCCAGCCCAGGTCTTCCCATGCAGAACTCTAATTAATTTGGTGCTGTGCTTTAGAATTGATTGTGGTCAGTTCTTTTTCAAATTTTTTATCCATTTCCTTCCCTCTTGTCTAAGCTTAAAGAGGCCCTCTGGTCAGAATCCGGACTTGTATCACTTTCACTTGGACTCTGGGATGTTCATCATGCTCTTGGAAAATGTCAGACATACAGCTTAACAGAGAGCAGAGGTTCAGTTTCTCTTTCTTTTTTTCTCTTGCTTTTAGTGCTGTAAGTCTCTGCAGGGGTAGACAATTCTTTAGCCTGGGAGACCAGGACAAGCAGATTTCATATCTGTTTATTTGTAGTAGGTTCAGCAAGAAGAAAAACAACCGCTTGTTCCTTATGAACTTTTGCACAATAAATGTTTTACATTTATTGGTATATAGCAATGTTTACCCTTAATATGCTGGTATTTCCAATGTTGCTGCTGTAACTATAATTTGTGGTATTCATTCTGAGTCCCAGGCGGCACAGTGGCGCAGTGGGTAGTGCTGTTGCCTCACAGCAGGAAGGGCCTGGGGTTGATTTCCCTGGTTGGGAGGCCAGGGTTCTTTCTGTGTGGAGTTTGCGTGTTCGCCCGTGTTTGCCTGGGTTTCCTCCCAAAGTCCAAAGGCATGCAGTCAGGTGAAGTGGAGATACTAAATTGCCCCAAGGTCTGAGTGTCTGCCCAGCACTGTCCAGGGTGTTTCCCTGACTTCCACCCAGTGAGCACTGGGATAGGTTCCAGCACCCCCGGTGACCCAGTAGTAGGATAAATAGTTAAGATAACGAATGATTCCGAATCCCATCGTCTGCTTCACTACACACAGGCTGTGGTGTGATTGGGTTCATGAAAAATTACTTCCACTTTGTTTGTTAGTCTGTCAGCAGCATTATGGAAACTACAGGGCTGATTGTTATGCAACTTGGTGGAATGGTGTACATTTGGCCAAGAAAGACTCCATTATATTTTAGAGTGGTTCGCAGACTTGATGCACAAAGATTCCCACATAAGGTTTTCATATAGGCTAACTCTAACACTGTAAGTAACAGCCATATCACTGTTAAACATATTGAGAGGGGGGCGGCACGGTGGTGAAGTGGATAGCACTGTCGCCTCACAGCAAGAAGGACCCGGGTTCGATCCCCAGGTGGGGCGACCTGGGAAATTTCTGTGTGGAGTTTGC
>JAOVYV010000035.1:7984586-7996332 GCA_025674545.1 Hassar affinis | reverse complement strand
GGCCCTTAGTGTGTGAATGCGAGTGTGAATGTGTGTGTGTATGAGCCCTACGATGGATTAGCGTCCTGTCTAGGGTTGGTTCCTGCCCTTGCGCTGAGAGTTGCTGGCTGGGCACCGGCTCCCCTGTGACCCCGTAACTGGGAATAAGTGGTACAGATAATGACTGACTGACATATTGAGAGTAAGTAACAACACTAACCAGTTACTAATATCTTTTACATGTAAAACTAGAACAGACCAAAACACTACAGGACTGGAGGTTTACCTGTCTGGTGGGTGAGCTAATGAATTTTATGGTTTGTCCAGTCCTGTATAGTTTTGTATATCTGACTGGAGTATCCATTCTCTTTATGCAAAGGCTCAGAATGAAAATGACTTTAGCAGGCCTACAGAATTGCACTGTATTTAGAAAAATGTAAATTTTCCATGCAGATGGAAAAGTCTGTGTATTTTAACTGCTGGTTTTCTCATTAGTGCATGCAAATGAAGAAAGCAATTGTATTATCATCAGTAGCCTGATTTTGATACACAATCACATTGATCACAATCTACTGACTGGTGTAGTGTGAATATGGGTAAATATTGGTAGGCAAATTATTGTGCTATAGTCATCAACTTTGCTTCTTATTGCATATCTCATTATCTTTTTTTAATTATTATACATTTATGGATACTATTCATAATGCAGAATCATTTTGTAACAAAAAGCCCCACAGGTGTGAAGAAAAAAGGACTCAATAATGCAGACTGGGTCATTTGGCTTGTGTATGTGTCTGTGTGTATATGTGTGTGTGAGCCATTGACCAGCCAGCTAATAATAAGACAAAAAAAAGTATTTATCAGTTAAAATTGATACATTTTATATATGTGTCTAATAACTCCAGGTCCCATAACAGAAAATCTCAGTGAGGCCTTAGAGAATAGCACTGATTTTTTATTTGAAGAATGCAACCCACAACCCTTTAATTTGCAATCACACCTGCTGTTATTGTGCTTGAGTAAGGCTAATCTCACTTTAAGAAAGCTTGTCAGCCTCCAAACGGGTAAAATTAATGAATTTGATTATAGCTTTGTCTAATAGCTTGTGTATCACCGTTTCCTGGTTTTAATCACTACTGCTAAAGCGTACAGCCCAGGGGCACAGTTTTAATTCCTCTCCTCTTCTTATGTTGCGCTAACAAAAGAGAAAGAAAAATAATAATTGTTTGGCCCAGATTTAATAAGAAGCAATAAAAACCAACCAACCACAATTTACCTCGCCGTTCCCACTCATGGCTGTGCTATTATTAGCCATTTTCATTCTCGCGACTAATATTTTTCAGATTACTATGCTAGATACTTTACATTTGTCTCTGATGAACGTTTCAGTTTGTGCGCGAAATGGCTGAAAGCCACCATACGAATATGAAACCACATTTCTGTCATGGTTCGTTAAAGATTTTCATAATGACATCTGGGCCGAAAGGACGTTAACAGGTTTGTTTGTGGCCAGGTGTTTAGAGCCATGACCTCTGCTACAACATTGCCTGGCTGAGAAATAAAGCCGCCCTTTTGACCTTTTCTATCTTTATCTCACTCCAACCATCCTCATTCTACCTGGCAAATACCTGGCAAATGCATGCTCTCTCCATCTCTTTTACTTGCCAGCCTTAACTGTTTCTCGTTTTTTCTGTCACTTTTCATTGGTTTGCCATCAAGGTGAGTGGTCTCCATTCTCCAGCTGTCTCTTAACTCTACAGGGACAGACACAGAGAGGATGGTCCATCTCCTGTTTTTGAGTGTGTGTGGCCTTTTTCCCCTGATTGATTAACACCAGTGGTATGAAACCATTAAAGTATCTGTGCATCCCACCCTGTAGTACTGCACATAAATCTAAAATTATGACTATAAATAAGCTAGAAGAATGCATGCTGTAGTATATTACATCAGGTATGAAGTCATTCCAAAGCTAAATGAATTCTGCAGATGGATGCTTCTCATGGGAGTCTCTAGGCAGCATCAAACATACCCAAAATGCTTTGTTCTAGGTCCATGTTTCTCCCAATGTAACAAATGCTTGATGGAGAGACCTCAAATACATCATCCAGAGGGGCTTAGAGAACTTCCTGTGATGTTGTAGGGATGAAAGCATGCAAGATTTGCTCAATCAGTGCCGTTTAGTGCTTCGAGATGAATCCAGTCATATGGATTAGTAAATGTAAGTCTAAATAAGGGAACGCTCTTCCTCCTGTAGCATATGGGCCTTGGACCTGGAGCTGGATTCCACAATCTCTGGATTTCCACACACCTCAGCTGCATATGCTCAAATCATTCTCTTCCATGCCCCTTATTTCATTCTTTCACAGACAGGCTCACTTTGAAGAGTCATATTTCTCGACGGGAACACATTTAGAAACATCACCCGGTTTTATTTATTCCCTTCACCTCCCACCCGGCTCTCGCTGCTGCAATTTCTACGACCCTCAACCGAGGGCATGAGCCTACCTCCATCTCGTTGGGTCAGCGTGTGCGTGAGTGTGGTAGGGAAAAGAGAAATAGAAAGTATGAGAGATAAGTGTGTGTGTGTGTGTGTGTACATGTATGTGTGTGTGGAGGGAGCTGTCAAAGGTGTTTGCATGAAGGAGGGAGGATGGAATGGAAGTTAATGCTTATGTAAGGTGGTGTGTGAGAGGGAGTACATGCATCACTCACACACTCATCCCACAAAAACGCCATCTATCTGACATCTCTCTGTCTGATTATGTGGGCACTTTACTGGCATAAATATTAATGCCACTCCATTTTATTTAGGATGTTGGCCTTTCACTGGGATGAGCCTTACTTTACTGTTTAAAATGGTGTGTGGTTGTGTGTGTGTGTGTGTGTGTGTGTGTGTGTATGTGTGAGAGAGAGAGAGGGAGAGAGAGAGAGAAAAGTGTACTTTAAAGTGTGTGTGTGACAGAGAGACAGAGAGAAAGAGAGCAAGTGAGAGAGAGAGTGAGAGAGAGAGGAGAGAGTGAGAGAGAGAGAGAGAGAGAGAGAAGTTGATGCATATGCTTGGCAGGCATAATATCAATAGTGTAAAGTGTGTTCCGGGACTGCTTGAATTGAACCCTTGTGCTATCGGTGTGGCGTAAATGCACTTATGTGAATACAGTTATCATACTCGACTGCAGAACTAAACATATAATTCAAAACCACATATGAAATGCCTTCTTAGAGTCTTCTGACTGGTGCAACAGAGAAGTATTAACCCCATCATTGGATGATTATGAGTTTCAAGCGCAATAATGGCACAGCCATCCAAGGCCAGGTGTTCTACAGAGTAAATCTGAGTGAGAGGGGTGATGGTCCTCTCTCCCTTGTCAATCAGAGCAACACTAGACAAACACAGGTTTTGTGAGCAATTGTGGGTGTCTGTAAGCTAAGCTTGAAGAGGGCGGTTAGTGCTTTCCTCTGAGCGTTCAGCTGTGCTGTGATAGCAAGAGCAGCAGTTTAAATAGATGTGGTGGCTGGCTGTGTGTGTCTGGAGGGAAGAAGATGCTAGATTTCACTATACCCAGTTGGTAGCTTTCATGTGATAGAGGCTGGGAATTGGCAAAGGAACAAAATGGGACAAAATGTGGATAAAATTCCAAAAACACAAGAACATTGACTCTAACAAAGCAAACTAGACATTCTTTAATTTGTCCAGCTGAATGATTAAAGGTTTTGTGTTGATGATTTCAGTATTTTTGTACACACTTACAGTAGGTTTCTGGTTTCTTATTTCTGTTCACTAAATGAAGCACTTTGTCAGTATATTCCAAACCTTCCCATACATCCTTTTTTTGGGCCCAGTGAAGTGGACCTGGTCTAGTAAGAAGTTCAAATTCAAAACATGAATGTGAACGTAAAGTGTAAAAAAAAACACTATAAGCACTAATTCTATCTCTGATAAAAGGGAAAGCAGCAAATAGAGATCAAAACAAAGCTACTTTATAGCCCTGCTCAGATACTATGAGTCTCTGGTTTATCTGAGGTTTTAGATGCATTGACTGGTCTCAGGAGAGTCAGAAAGGTGCTATGGGCTAGAGAGAGAGAGAGAGAGAGAGATTGAGAGAGAGAGAGAGAGAGAGAGAGAGAGTAAGGAGGGCTTTGCAGGGCTAAAGATTTCTCAGAGACAATTACAAACAAAGGTAAGAATCATTGACAGTGGGCCGCTCTCAGACAGCAGAGCCTCTCAATACCTCCCAAAGGCCTTTGATGAATGAGGTCCAGTGAACGAGCCTTACCACTGCTGAGAGAGCAAAACCCTCTTTAGCTAAGATCAGAAGGCTAATAACACCAACATTTTCCCTCTGCCAGACCAAGTACATTCAAAACAACTGTACTCTACATGGACCATTTGGCTACCGTGGTTTAAAGATCGATCCAAAGTTTAGTTTTATGAATATTACTAGCAGTTGGTATGAAGGAATGCATTCATTTAAAAGCAAAGCCTGTAAATGTTTCCCTCTTCCCCTTCAAGGAGCTCCATGAGTTTCAGAAAGACCTCTCACTCCTTCTATCTGGAAGAGGGAATAATGCTTACCTTCAGACTTTCCTCTAGAGCAATAGAAAGCGCTTGACATAGAGAGCTGAGGAAGTGAAGAAAAATGTGTTTGGATTGATTCTGCCAACAGGGGGCACCGATCACAGCATCATTTTTAATCCACAGCTGTCAATACAGCAGGAGAGGATATCCGGACATGTGGTGTAGTGATAGATGGAACAGGGTAAAATCTCTCCCTCCTCGAACTTGCTCTCCGATTTGACACTGCTTTTTGCCAGCTCCTGACTCAACAAAACCAAAGTTCGTTTAATTCACTGCATTTTGGCTACTCGTTTTAAAACTTAAAGAAACCTATGACAAGATGAATGCAGAAGCAGAACAGTGATGAAATAGGATCTGTGCTTGAAGAGGTGAGAAACAATCTTTTGCCCTTAAAGCATGACGGGAACGACCATCACAAGAGACCTACAATGATACAATGATATAAATGTATTTTTAAAAGGGGAGCACCTCTGTTAGAGGCCTGTTTTGTGCCCTCATGACCCTGCATTTCCCCTGTGGATCTCCTGCTGTCTGTTCTCTAGGTGACTATGAAGACCATATGTGAGACATCTCACTTCCCTTCATTACATCTGTTCAGGGAGGGTTATATTTCCATGTGGTGAATCTACTGTCCTTCATTCCACCTGCACTCAGGGACATGTTATTACCAGTCCTAGGTTCTCTTCATCCCGCTCTTCACTGTCCCTGAATCAGTCTCTCCTCTCCGACTGAGAGTCAGTCTTCTGTGTTTGACCCACAGAGAGCAGGAGATGGAGCAGAGCTGGCGGTTCTTGCTCTGTGGCCTGCATTAACGATCAATTTGTTCTTGTTGTTTGCCCCCTGTGCCAGAGCGCATTGCTGTTTGCAAGTCATAAGGGATGGTGGAGGAAGGTGGCAGAGGGACAACAGAATTGAATCTATTTCTTTGGAAAGCCCTGGGTTATCAAACTCATTAATCTACATGTCATGAACGGTGGATGAATAATTGTGTGTAGAATTTATCTGCCAGTGTGATAGCTACTTTTCAGCCTCCCCCCTTGTGTGTGCATGCTATGCTGTGTGCCTGAGCCCCTTAATTATTATATGCTTTGTCTTTGCCATCTCTGGTCTTTTGGGGTGGGGTGTGGGGGGTGTAGGAGGGGTGTATGTGTACTGAAATATGCTACCCCTGCATTTAGAAGGACGCACTACCCTTATTATGACACACACACACACACACACACATTAACTGGAAAAGGCTAGACAGATAAACAACACCAGCAATAATGTGTGCATTAAGGTGAACTTGTGCACAATCAGCAACACATAGTACACTAGATAAATTGTTCCCATCAGTGCAATATTTCAATAACTATTTGGATCCTGTGTGCCTTATTGTTTACTTTTAGTTTCCGAGGTCACTTAGCTCATAAACAATTCACGCCTGCCACAGAGATGCAGGGTGTAGCATTGCTGCCTCACAGCCCCAAGAGCCCAAGTTAAGTTTGAAGCTTGGGTTACTGTCTGTGTGAAGTTTTTCTTACGAGTCCGCTTAGGTTCTTCCGGGTTCTCCGACACATGATTGTTTGTGGACTGGAGTGTGGATACACATATACAGTGCCCTGTTATTGATCGCCATACCACGTCACAAGATAATCATAGTCATGTCATAAAAGATCATATGCTGTCATGAGCCGCTACACCACTTTATAATTAGCTATATTTATGAATAGAATTAATCAGAAATTGGGTAATCAACAAATATTAATAAATGACAGTTCATGTAATTGATCATGTGTCCTAGTATATTGCTATTAAATAAGAATTGAAATAAATAAATAAATAAATAATAATAATAATAATCCATTAAACAAAAAAGCAAACAAAAACAAAACAAAAAAAATTATAAAATAAAATACAAAATTTGATTATTCATTAATTAATTCATTCATTCTTAACCGCTTATTCCTTTTCAGGGTCACGGGAGAGCCAGTGCCTAGCCGGCAGCATAGGGCACTAGGCAGGAACAACCCTAGACAGGGCGCCAATCCATCGTAGGGCACACACGCACACTCACACACACTAGGGCCACTTTAGAGATGCCAATCAACCTAACGTGCATGTCTTTGGACAATGGGAGGAAACCGGAGTACCCGGAGTAAACCCACGCGAACACGGGGAGGACATGCAGACTCCACACAGAAAGTACCCAGACCGCCCCACCCGGGGATCGAACCTGGGACCTTCTTGCTGTGAGGTGACGGTGCTACCCACCGAGTCACCGTGCCGCCCAAAAGTATGATTACAATAAATTTAATAATAAATATAAAATAAAATAAAATAAAAAGTATAATTAGAATAAATTAAAAGTGATTAATACCAGACTGGCGATTCTTCACAGAAGATGCCCTTGACAACATACTGACAGCATATGATATTTGGCATGCCATATTTATGATGCGTTGATATTATATCAGTCTTATAGCAGGGTTGTAGTAAAGTGTTAGTGGACTGTAATGCATTAATAGATAAAGATGTGCAGTTCTTCCCAGAAGACAGCTCATGATAGAGTATGACATCTCCCTGTTGATGATGTGTTTATGTTTATGGCATGTTTATAATATAGTTAGTTTAAGTCAGTTTTATGCAAGTTTGCAAGTAAAATGTTACTGGATTTATTGGGTTATGATGAAATGAAAGTAAAAGTTACAGGAAAGCAACACAGCCATCGTACTTCTACCTTTAACCATCTGCTAGACTCAGTTACTCCTGTGTCTCCTGTATTTGCAAGCACCTTGTCTTTGATATCTGCACCTGACAAGCTGCTTTAGAACATCAAACCCAATGAACCAGCATTAAAACACATGCACGAGTATTACAGACAACAAAAGAGGGATGGTATGAGACAAACAAGACAAAGCATTTCTCATGTGTTTAGTGCGTTGAACAGCAAAAAATGTCAAGCTCCTCTTTACGTGTTCTTCAAGCAAAGAACAAAAGGAGGCGAGGTGTTATGAGATGAACGCAGGTGTTGTGCGGGGGAGAAGGCCACTCAGGGAGATCTCAACCTCTCTGATATTTCTGCCGGTAGCTAATAAAACACAACATGTGTGAGGAAAACATGATTAGCACTACATAGAAGCTCTCTGCTAATGCGTCCTGCTAGGGACGTAAAAAAGCAAAGTCATGAATTTATTTGACATGCTATAACCAGCTAAAGGAATTTCACGTAGTTTGCTCAGAGGTGCAGTTACCCTCATCATGTTCTGTCAGGCATGCCATTTTCAAGAACCCAATGTGGTCAGGTATGCATTTTTGCCATAGGTGCTATAATTGAAAATACGACAGAGAGAGAATGGAGGGAGCCAGGTCAAACTTCACACACTCCTCTCGGAGGTGGTGTATTTTAAAAAGATCCCCTGACCTGTCCATTCCTTTCCGAGTGCATGTATAACACAACTAGCTTTAGCTGTAGAATGTGCTTTGTAGAGCAGATTTTAGCAACGTGCTATTTCGGTTAAAGGACACAGATGAGCACTGATGGAATGCAGGGCGCTGATGTCAGTACAAGGTTTCTGGCGAAGTGCCCTGGGTAATACCAATTCACCTCTATTGACCCCTGCACACAACAAGCAGTTCCTAAGACAGAATATGGAGAGGTTTGAAGGTCAACAACATTAGTGACAAAGAGCTGCTTGCCTGCCTGCCTGCTTGTGTGCATGTGCATTAGGGGATGCATGACGATTCTTTTTTTTATTTCTTCCAAAAAGCAGGAAAGTAGTTGTCTTTTGCACAATTAAAAGAAAAACACATTCAGCACATTTGGTCTATTTTATTTCAAGATCATACACAGGCTACAAATGATGCTTCCAACGTCAGTGCTTTTAGGCTACTCTATAAATGAAAGAAGTGCAGTAAAATGTGCCAAATAATAAATCTGTGTAGCGTGTTGTACATTTTAAGTATGTACCAAATTTTAAAAACGTTCCTGTGTAAATTCTTGTGTGGCTCAGCAGAAAGTGCTGATTGAAACTGGGAATATGCAGCATGGAAGCTCATGCCCATCAACAGGGCCCAGTGAAAGTCTTCATTAGATAGAGGCTGTTGTCTACAGCTGCATCTGGGAGGTTTTTCCGGCATGTTCAACTCCATAGTACCCTGGATTGGCTACTGTTATATGGCGTGCGCTGCTACAGACATGGGGATGGCAACAAATACACTCTTTTGCGCAGCAGTGGTTATGCTGCAATTCACTGCCACAGTGCAAGGGTTTTATGTAAAATATTATTTATTTTTTTAAAAGACAGAATTAATAAATGTGG
Organism: Hassar affinis; assembly: GCA_025674545.1. Classification (NCBI taxonomy): domain Eukaryota; kingdom Metazoa; phylum Chordata; class Actinopteri; order Siluriformes; family Doradidae; genus Hassar; species Hassar affinis. The sequence continues at coordinate 7,987,476 of JAOVYV010000035.1, read as the reverse complement.
GAGAAATTCCTTTGAGAGTTGTGCCAAATTTGGAAAAACAGTTGAGTGAAGGCTCACTTATGCAAACCAGAAGGATATAAAATACTACTCGTCTGGGTGTAATTGTTATGGGGTTGTTTTGAATAATAAATGTGCCTTCACACCACCCCACCAGTGTGTCTACATCACGTTTTGAAGTTTGCCTTACAGCAAGATGGTTTGGGGTTCGATTCCTGGACAGGGCGGTCTGAGTCCTTTCTGTGTGTAGTTTGCATGTTCTCCCTGTGTGTCTGTACGGGTTTCATCCAGAAACTCCAGTTTCCTCCTACAGTCCAAAAACGTATGCCAGGTGAATTAGAGATACTAAATTCCCCCATTGACAAGAGATTGGGATGCTCAGTCAGTCCCCCTACTCCCAGAGAGCACCACTGGATTAGGGTAACAATCCCCTTGTGCACCCAGCCATCATGGAGTGATGATGGCGATGTACATACATACATATGTAGTTATGCTTAGAGTCAGAATCTCTTTCTTGCTTTAACCGTAGTGTCATGGAGGTCCGAATCTGCCAACAGTGAACAGAGTCAGCCCATGAATACACTGACCATCTAGACACCATCCAAGGTTTATAAGGACCACAGCAAACAAGAACATTCTTGTACAGCCAGGAACATAATTCCGTCAATTCTGTCTTTACATTATTCAATTTAGATGTCCTGATACACAGATATCTATAGAAATAGACAATAATATGTAGTATAACTAAACACAATAGCACAATGTACTTTTTTGTAATCTTTAAAGGAATATCCTGAATTTGATTTAAAAAAATTAAAGCAAATGTACTTTGTTAGTCAATATATGTTTGCTTCTTTAGTTATGCACTAGTGGCTCTGGACAAATCTATCTATCTAAAAATTTTTTGCACAAGTCCAGGGTGTTTCTCTGCTTTCCAACCAATGGATGCTTCATAAAGTTTCATAATACACAGACTCTTTTATACCATTCTGTTAAACTTTACATTGGCAGACTTCTATTACATTGAGTACAGACTTTATACAAGTATATACGTTTATGTTAATGTTAATGTTAAGCAGGCTTTCTGATGTGCTTTCTGGACATGCCGTCCTCTATAAAAATGAATTAAGGTGTTTCTTAGCACCTAATTTAGTTTTACACCGCACTAGCATGAGTCTCATATAGGAGGCTTGGTCCGAAGCTATAAGGAAGAATAGTAGCTGCATTAGAAGTTTACATTTCTTTAAATTATTTAACACTTTAGCTGTTTTGTAAAATTGCTTTGGGACAAATAGTACTTAACAGCCAAACAACATCTTTTTTGTCATTTGGAAATGACTCAGGCAGTTTGCATGACGTTAAAGTTAAAGCTAAAGCTATTCTTTTCTTGATATTAGCCCAAGTGACCTAAAGAAGATTAGAAGTGGATTAGCGGACTACAGTGAGCGTAAGGTAACAGTGTGTAAATTGTGTTTTTGAATATATATTCAAAATGGACTTACCAAAGATATACTTGCAAACTGAAATTAAGAGTTGGTCCATGCCTGTGTTATCCTTACAAGGGCAAAGTGCTGCTGTAAGTCTATTTCAGGTCTATTGAAACATTCAGTGTGCTTCACAATGTTTGTGACAAGGAGTTTGGAGAAAGAAAAGCTGGTCAGTTGGAGAAAGCCGAACCCATGTTTAATCTATGGAAGCTTCTTACATTTTGAGATCAGACAGAGAAAGCCAAGGTCCTACAGGACCCCCAGGCTTGTCTCAACTCTTTATGATATGTTGGTAATTAAAGGTGTGCTGGTCTGCCGATGTGTGGACACAGCGGAGCTGAGATGGCTGGAGGAAGATAAATGAGGCGGGCAGATGTAATATCCCTGGACTTATGGGACTGCTCGGCTGTTGAGGAGTGTCATGGATGATTATTAATGTATGATGCCAGGGCCAATGTAATGAGCATGTGTGACCGAATAGTATAAACACACAAATATGTTGTTTATGAGTGTGCCTTAAGAAAGGCTTGAACATGACAATATAAAATATGAAATATTGAATCACATTCTCATCTTGGTCTCATTTCTCTGGAGGAACTTCTCTCTGTAAGAATCTTGGAAGATCAACCTTATTCCATGGATTAGGATTAATATTTTAAAGTTAATAGTGGGAAATAGTGCTATTCCCTTAAATGTGTTTAGTCATTTTTTGCATGCAGAAACATGTAACATTAAGAATATTTACTGTCAGTTAGTAGACAATATGATGAGGATATGTTTAGCTACGAGGACATCATCCAAGCTGTTTCTTTCAGCATTTCATTTCGGATATGTATTCACTTTATTGCGTGGTTTCCTTCTGGGTTTTTTTGGGCTGTTTTTGTTGGGCAGGACTGAAAGTAACAGAATTTTTTATAAGAATTTTTTATATGGTTACCTAGAATCTATGATAATAGAATAAGAATATGAATCACTTCATTTTTTTTACAATTTCTTTTTTGAATTTATAATTCACTATATCTATAAATTAGTCAACACTGCTGTTCTTTCAAACCATCTGCTGTTCTTTCAAACCATCCACCATCATTAAAAATAAGGGAAAAAAAAAACAATTAAAAAACATACAGTTCTGTACAAAAGTCTAATGCACCCTATTGTTTTTAGGTACAACTTTTGTTATTGATGGGTATTTTTTTAGTTCTGCATTATTGTGTATATATAAAAAGACTTTATATTTCCAAATGTTACTTTTCCAAAAAAAAAAAAGTTAAATATTTACAGTACAGGCCAAAAGTTTGGACACACCTTCTCATTCAATGCGTTTTCTTTGTCAGTCAGTCATCTTCTGTACCGCTTATTCCCAGTTACGGGGTCACGGGGGAGCCGGTGCCCAGCCGGCAACTCTG
>JAOVYV010000035.1:7947333-7958502 GCA_025674545.1 Hassar affinis | reverse complement strand
CTCTGCTCTTACTGGTGCAATGTGCAATTAATGAAGATTGGCCACCAGGCTGGTCCAATTTAGCCATGAAACCTTCAGTTTCATTGTCTAACCCGCATGTTCAATCATACACTGATCAGCCATAACATTAAAACCATCTACTTTTTATTGTTGTCTAGGTCTCCCTTTGTGTGAAGAAAACAGCCCTGAGCCAGTGAGACATGAACTCCAAAAGACCTCTGAAGGTGTGCTCTGGTATCTGAACCTCAGTTAGATTGAGATCTGGGGAATTTGAAGGCCAAGACTTTCAAGAAGACCTTGAACCTTTGTTTTGTTCCTTAAACCATTCCTTATCAATTTTTGCAGTGTAGCAGAGTGCATCTCTGAACAGTGCCCAGAGCATCCTGCAGCTTCCACCAGCTTGCCCTTGCCCTTTTCCCATAGTGCATCCTGGTGCTAACTTTTCCCCAGGTAAGAGATGGACATACACCCAGCCATCTACATGATGTAAAAGAAAATGTGATTCCTCAGACCATGCCATCTTGCCACATTTTTCCATTGCTCCATTGTCCAGTTCATGTGCCTATTGTAGTTGCTTTCTGGGGTGTACAGGGGTCAGCATGGGCACTCTGGTGTGTTCTGACACCATTATGTCCTTACCAGCATCAACTTTTTCAGCAATCTGTGCTACAGTAACTCTTCTGAAGGAGCAGACCAGACAGGCTAGCTTTCACTCCCCAAGCACATCACTGAGACTTGAGGGCCTATGACACTGTCATTGGTTCACCAGTTGTCCTTGTTGTTCTGTAGATACAGTTGCTCTGACCCAGTCATCTAGCCAATTTGGCCTTTTTCAAAGTCACTCAGATCCTTACACGTGCACAGATTCCTGCTTCCAACATATCAACTTCTGGAACTGACTGTTCACTTCTTGCCTAATATATCCCATCCCTTTACAGGTGCCACTGTAATGGGATAACCAATGTTACTCACTTCACCTGTCAGTGTTGAGACATTTATTGGACAGTGTGTTGAAGATTGGTAGACCTCTCAATGGGGTGGAACCTTGAAATCAACCAACTGCCAATCAAAAATGTAATTTCTAATTAATAAATTAATAAAAAAGATTTTTTTTGTACACCACAGAGGTTGTGTGAGCTTTTCACACAAAAGCATATTTCTTATGAATTTTGGGTCAGGTTTTTTTTTTTTAACATTATTTATGTCCGACATAAAGACACAAACATATGCATGCATCTACATACTGCACATACGCAAACACACAAACAGTACACACAGTATACCGAGACATTCAAAGGCAAGCCACAGGAGGTGTTTTGACAACACAAGTAGTAGTTGCTGCACTCAGGACTCTTGATTTTGGTTTATGATAACTGTGTCCATTATTAATGCATACAGGAGACACATCAGGCCCATGTGCTGCTGCTGTGCTGTTTGGTGTGCTGTAAGGCTGTGCTGCATTCCACAGCTCTGCATGTGTGTCTCTGGGGAGAATCGTGAATAAATATCAGCAACAAACACGTTCTCTCAAAAACAACAGCCATTACTGCTTGTAATAGCTCATGTCATACAGGTAAGACACTGCTGTCGAGGTTTAGCCTCTTCCTCTCCTCCTTCTGCTTCTCACAGCAGTGGGACAACAACAAGCTTACTCAGCGGATTTGCATAGATTTTGTTTATTTCTACTTATGTGTGTGAATAAATAAATAAATAAATAAATGGAAAAATAAATAAATAAAGAAATAAAGAAATAATTTATATAATACACATATAACACATATATAACACACAACTAAACTAAATCTAAATTAAACCTAAAGGCCAGGGTCATGGGCAGACAGGGCTCACTGATGTGCATGAAGAGTGAAGACTGTCTATCCTGTCTGGTTTCATCCCACAGAAGAGTTACTGTAGCACAGACTGCTGAAAAAGTTAATGCTGGTCATGATAGAAAGGTGTCAGAACACGCAGTGCATCACAGCTTGCTGCATAGCTGTAAATGGTTCTGAGTGCCCATTCTGACCCCTGTACACCACCAAAAGCTCCTACAATGGGCACACTAGCATGAGAACTGGACCAAGGAGCAATGGAAGAAGGACCTGGTCTGAGAAATCACATTTTCTTTTACATCATGTGGATGGCCGGGTGCATGCATGTCTCTTAGCTAGGGGAGAGATGGCACCAGGATGCACTATGGGAAGAAGGCAAGCTGGTGGAGGTAGTGTGTTGCTCTTGGCAATGCTCTGCTGGGAAACCCTGGACGCTGGAATTCATGTGGATGTTACTTTGACATACTTTAATAACACCTACCTAAACATTGTTTCAGACCAAGTACACCTTTCATAGCACCAGTATTCCCTAATGGCAGTAGATGCAGTTTTAATATACTAATTATATCTAATTTACTGAGGATAAAGCTTTATTCAAAACATATATCAACCATATGAAAAGGCAATTTCTCCCTTAGCTACCAAATCAACCAGTTAACTAAATTCAGTTGACTGTTTGGTTTAAATTCACTAGCCACACCCAGGCATGATTAGTGCCAGACCTGTTGAATCTAAACATTATTTAAATAGAACATGACTGGCAATGTGAAGCAGGATAGAAGGTCTCTAAAAGCAGCACATGATGCCACATTCTAAAGAGATTTGAATACTGATGTGAAACACACTCACTGAAATCTGAACCACAGTGAGAGCCATTAACCACAAATGGAGACAAGTTTGAACATCGGTGAACAGCTGGCCTACCACAATATCACCCAGAGCACATCAAGATCTAATCCAGGAGGTCACAAAAGAACCCAGATGAACATCTAAACACCTGCAGGCCTCACTTAGCTCAGTTACAGTCAATGTACGTGATTTCACAATAAGAAAGACACGGGGCAAAAATTACATTCAAGGAACTGCAAGGCTCAAAACACTGCTGAGCAAAAAGAACACAAAGGCTCATCTCACATCTGCCAAAAACATCTAGATGACCAACAAGACTTTTGGGATAATATTCTGTGTACTGATGAGTCAAATATGGAATTTTTTGGAAGACATGGCCTCTGTTACATCTGGTGTAAAGCTAACACTGCATTCAGCATAGGAATACCATAGCTACAGTCAAACATGGTTGTGTGATGTTCTGGGGGTGCTTTGCTTCTGCAGGACCTTGACAACTTGACATAGTTGATGGAACCATGAATTCTGCTCTGTATCAGACATTCCTGAAGGACAATGTCCACCTGTCAGTTTATGACCTAAAGCTCAAGCAAGTCCACCTCTGAATGGTACAAAAGAAAGAAAATTAAGGTTTTGGAGTGGCTGAGTCAAAGTTCTGACTCAAATCCCATTGAGATGCTGTGGAAAGACATTAAATGGGCAGGTCATGCTCACAAACCCTCCAGTGTAGCTTAAAAAAACAATTCTGCAGAGAAGAGTAAATGTAAAAGAGTCAGCACAACTTATTACAAATAGTTGATTGGTACCAATTTGGATGGCACAACCAGATATTAGGTTTTGGTGGCAATAACTTTTTAACATGGGTGATATAGGTTTTGAATCAATCTTCAGTAAATGGAATTATCATTTTTAAAGCTGCATTTTGTGTATGATTTTGTGAAAATCAAAAATCAAAGTGCCTGAACTCACTTTATACATAATATTCTACAAAAATCAAATAATCAATATTTTCATTGTATTTATTTATCTGATATGTTGCACATTGGAGAGACAACTATTCACAACAAGGGTACTATTGAGGAGTGCATTTTTGTTCAATTAATTTATTTAGTTTACTAGTTTATTACTAAATGCATGAATTCATTTATTAAAAGTACTTAGTAATGAATGCTATTTGCATATTCAATTCAATCATAGGAAGGGCAGTTTATATCAGTTGCAAAGCCACATTCATGGTTTCTAAGTGTTCATCGATAAGCTGTTTATCATGGTGATCTTTAGGCTGTCCATGTGGGGCCATCCTCAGCATCAGCAAGTGATCTCCAAACAAAAGTAGAGCAGGATTAACGATCACTGGTGTCTTATGGTGTCTTGGGCGGAGCACATGTATTCCACTTTATAATATTCATTATACTAGAGAGCTGGATGCTGATTGGTCAGTACATGTTGATTAATTTCCTATAACATCATGGTTCAGTTAGTAGTTTTATGGCTTTGTATAGATTCTATACTAACAGATAGCAGATGCTGCACAAAAACAGATTAAACCAACATGTGTAATTGTAGTTTTCTCTCTTCACATGTTTAACATTTTTTTTTACAACAATGCTTTATAATGGTCAGAGGTAAGCTGTGACTTTAAGTCTTCAGGATCTTTGCAGTTTTTTGGTAACACAAACTGTGTTTATATCTTATTATTCAATTTTTTTTCATAATTACCTGTTTTATTCCCCAAGACCTCAAAACGTTATCATAGAACAACCGTTAATAAGCTTAACATACTCTCAGTTTGTTGCTTAAAAATTGCCTGTTTATCTCTTTGTGAGTGATATAGTAATGATGGATGAAAAATAGGTTTTGGAAACTAGTGATGTCTCGGAAATCTAATAATGATTGTACATCTAAGTGCTGTACATCTTTACATCTACGTGCTGTAAGGTCACATAGTACAATGTTGATCATATGTAGTAATGAAAAAGCCAAATAAGACTTATTTCTATTCTGTAAGAAATGTGGTATTAATATGCTTTCTTTTCAGATAAACAGCCAGTTCTCTGGTGCTTCTCGCCATCTCTGTGTATTGTGTATGGTACATGTAGAATGAGTTTGAACAGGAATAATTCCTTCTAATACTGCTGAGGTCAAGGTTGGGCACATACAAACACAGGCTGCAGTAATCATGCAATCTGTGTCTTCCTTTATTTAAGACTATACAACAGTCCTGTGCACACATGCACTCACACCCTCACACACACACAGAGACACAGAGTACATTAGAGGGTCAATCCCATTTAGTGGGTGGCCCTCTACTAGAATAGACCAATGCACTGGTGTAGGAAGGCCATTTTAATGCTGAAAGCATTTCCCGAAATCAAGCTTTTTGTCTTCTGTCTCTTTTCAGCACTGACCATTCAGCTTGTTTTACTTCCCCACACGAAGTGCAGTTAAAACAAAGTAATGATGAAAAATAAAACAGCAATGAAAAGACAGAAGTAATTTATTAGTGCAACTCTGGGCTCAACCCCCCAACACACTTGCACGTATATTAAAAAAAGGTCCGGATATTTATTAATATATTATATATCAGGAATGGGAATGGGAGTTGTGAGATGTGTAATTGCAGCATTGGAAATATTCCTCCAAGGACTCACGGCCATATTAAAAGGGAAAACTTGAGACATGTTTGTGATAATATTGCTAATAAATCTCAGAGCTGGGCCTCGGACTCCTTGACGTTCACAGTACGTGGCAGTTCATCTTGGTGGGGCCTCTAGGATTTAAGATTGGCCACAAACAATCTGAGTGGCAGCGGATTGCGCAGGGACACGCGCGTCTCGCTATCCCATAAATCTCCACTTCCTCCTATGCAAATGATGCACAGTTTTAATTGATAATTTCTCACATAGGACGGCTGTGTGGCGGACGGGAGGGTCCTAATGAGACGGAGAAGGGGGGACAGCCTAGAGCATTCACTTTACGGCCAGAATGAGCGATCGCTCTGGGAAGTGGGGTAATTATTTAGCTCAGGGTGTATGTTTGTGTGTGTGTGAGTGTGAGTGTGTGGGTTTCTGTATGGGCAAACATGAGGGAAATGCTCTGGTTTTTAATAATTAGTATACGTGGTAATGTTTTATTTTGAGCATCTGCTTAGAATATACTTTTGTGCTATATCTATCTATCTATCTATCTATCTATCCATCTATCTACCCCCCTCTCTATACGTGTGTGATATATGTAAATGATATATTATTATATATTGAAAGTGGAATAATGTTGGCAGGGGTGAAAGGGAACTTACTATTAGAAGAGATCACATTTGTTGCCTGTTCATGCAGGTAAAAATTTAATTCAGCCAATTTGCAAACCTTGGAAGTAAGATTTGATGGAAAAAAGAGAGACAGGGCCGATCTGTCTGTCAAAGCTGCACAACAACACACAGAACATTTTAAATGAAATCACCCCAAAGCTCCAGTTTGCTCCAGTTTGCACACACAGAATCCTGCTCCCATCCATGCCAGTTCCAGGCCACTGTCTCGTCCTCACCGACGTCACCACATTATAGTGACAGTTTCATTTGATTTCATGCAAATAATGGGCCGGGATGGAGCGGATCAAAAATTAATGTTCAACTTTTTGAAGCCCACATGAATTATTAAGGATGATTAATTCTTAATGATGGATGTCAAAAAATCAGCACCTCCCGCTAATCCCCGTAAAGCCACTTTACAGCACAGGGCTGCGGTTACGGAGAGGCGGAGAGGCAGAAAGGCAGAAAGGCAGAAAGGCTCGGCTCGACTGTTTGCTCGGTTACTGTAAAACGTCTCTCTGTTCTCTTCCTCTCTGTGTTTACTTTTGGCTAAAATGGGAGTAGTGGGTGAAATAATGGGTCTACAAAAAACTGTTTTTTCTTTCTAATGTGTATGTCAGGCAGTGGGAACGATAGCAAGAGAGAGAGAGAGAGAGAAAGAGAGAGAGTGGGGGGGCAGTGTGTTTTACACTTTGTTTATGCTGAACTGAGCTGAACAGGCTGAGAAGTTTTCAAGCATGTTTGGTGTAATACAGCAATCTATATACAGTTATTCATCACACACATGGTGAGATCAGATCAGAGTTTTCAGAACAAAAAAACTCAGTTATATAAAATCAAGTCTCTGCTAGTTAAGTTCTTGTCTTCATGAAGCCATGGGGAAACTGGGCCTAGATCGGCAAGGCTGCATTTTGCAAATGACGTACGTAACGCTTAAAAAAAAAAAGAAAAAAAAGAGCACATAAACATGAATAATAAAATGTTTCACAATTTACATATCCTTCATCTGGAAGCATCAGAGTGATATTATGAGAAATTAGAACAACCTTGAACAAGCGAAGTGGAAGAACTCGAACCCAAGCCTTACGCCTTTTGAGCTGGTAATTTTTTTAAACAAATTTGACATTGTTAAATGAAATATTAATGCTATTTGCATTGAACTGAACTGAAATGATCTAACTTGCACTGACAGCCGGGCATGTCCACTGTCCATATTAACGTTACAACACAGCAAATTAAAATAACATTTCTACAACCACAATATCCATATACACAGCCTATATGTTACACGTGTTACATGCATCCATAAACATGTCCACATACAGGGTTTTAACAACAGCTCATTTATATTATGTTTTTGTTTGTCTATACTATTTGTATAGAAATGTTGCAGGACAATGCCATGGGGTCGGACATGGACTTTTGTGATGAGTCGCTTCATTGTTCATCGTGGAACGCAGATTTTAGAGTAGGATTTAGAGTAGGCTAACGCAAATGGTGCTTTGCTCTTTTAATTCCATTTCAAGTCTGTATTTTAACAGCATGCGGCATTCATTTAACGCAAAACTATAAACCAAAGAGAAAATGAGAATAAAAAAAACAGTGTATTAATCAGATAATCAATAATCCAGAATCACATACAAATGTAATTGAGACTAAGCTGAATGCTGTGTGTGACATGTAAGTGTGTATACGGTTTTGCATAAACACTGCCAGCGCAGATGTATAATGATAGTTTCACACCAGTAGGGGGAAGAGTGTCCAAAGAAAAAAGTAGAGATAATGGCACTTCTCAGTGAGCTAAAGAGAATGGCTCTACAGCTGCCCGCGTTTTTCTGCAGCTTGGATGCCTATACTGTCCTCCTAATCTCTTTAAAGTAACTCCTACAAATAAAGTGTTAGCAGGAAAAACCGTTTGTATTCTATTGGAGAGATGTACATATAGGTAGATGTGCATTGGTGCCATTATACAACAAGTTTATTGGCATATACATGCCATATGGATTACAATCCTCATATAGTCTGAGTGCTCGAGTTGGCTAAATAAACAAGATATCGCCCAAACTCTGGCTCACTGCACTCTTCAAGTCAAGGCCTCGGCAGTTCACCAGAGAACACCCGCAATCTGCAACCCTCTCAAGTGTTATGATTGTCTCTAAAATCCACATCTGACCTCCACACTTCCTCTTGCATCATTATCCTTCCTCGTGCGCCGCAGCCTGACATGCTTTTTTTTTTTTACATTTTTTTCATGAAAGGGTTCAACAACCGGCATGTTGTACAGCGGAGTAATTAGCAACGCATGCTCGTATTAATTAGTGCCGAGTGCTCTCGTTTTATTAAAACGTATCAGGGAGAGATGGGGCGAGAGGCGTGACAATGGAGAGCATTGTTCTGGAGTGGGATTAGAGCACGTCTCTATCTCTGACCTCTCCACGCAGCACAGTGCGGGACAGCAGAACCCGGCTCAACCCTTCATTAAGCATTTTATGCAAATGCTATTTGTTTTATAAGCAAATTAACAGCGCAGATTCGCTGAAAAACAGGTGCTGTGGTGTGAATGTGCACTAAATGATGTGATACTGGAGGAATTAATTAGAGCCTGAGCGGTAATTAGATGCAATAATTTGTGTGATTAGCGGCCTATTTAAGAAGCAAGACACAACCCCCCATAACATTATCCACACATACTGTCTCTGAATGCTTGAATGAGGGTGTTTGTTATGTGTGTGTGTGTGTGCGTGTGTGTTGTCCATAACCACACACGGACAGATGAGACAGGCTTTCTTTCCCTGCACTCAGGAAATGTTTCATTAAAAAACGCTGAGGTGGCCCTGGCTAATTACAAAAGCAAGCTCATGGTAAGGGGGCCTCAAAACATCCTTTTTAAAATCTCTCCCACTTTTCTTGGCGCAATGCCAGCTGCTTTAAGGCAAAAAAAAAAACGAGGCCTCGTCAGCTCAAAACAAAATGAAACCTATCCATGCAGTGCTACTAAATTTGGAAAGGGCTCAAAGATAAAAGACAAAATCTTTTTTTTCTCCTTTCGTGATGTATTATTGAAATCATAAAGTGCATAATTAATTTTTGCAGATGCAGTATATTTTGGGCCTCATTGTAATTCTGTTAGTGGGGCCGCTCCGCTTTCTGATCATGAAGTCAGGTGTAAAGGATGTTCAGCAAAAACTTTTCAGCAACGTGAGAGAGGATAATCAAGGAAATGTGAAGAAGTAGCAATTAGTTGTGTTTTCTTTAACCATTGCACTCATACATTATGAAGCATTATTTACAACCCCAATTCCAAAAAGGGATTTTGTGTAAAACAGAATATGATGATTTGTGAATCCTTTTCAACCCATATTCAACTGAATACACTACAGTGACAAGATATTTAATGTTCAAACACATATATTCACTCATTTTGAATTTGATGCCTGCAGTACATTCCAAAACAGTTGGGACAGGGGCAACAAAAGACTGGGAAAGTTGAGGAATGCTCAAAAAACACCTGTCTGGAACATTCCACAGGTGAACAGGTTAATTGGAAACAGGTGAGTGTCATGACTGGGTATAAAGGGAGCATCCCCGAAAGATTCAGTCGTTCACAAGCAAGGATGGGGTGAGGTTCACCACTTTGTGAACAATTGTGTAAGCAAACAGTCCAACAGTTCAAGAACAACATTTCCTAAAGTGCAATTGTAGGGATTTGAATGTGAATGTAGGGATTTCATCATCTACAGTCCATAACATCATCAAAAGATTCAGAGAATCTGAAGAAATCTCTGCCAGTAAGCGACAAGGCCAAAAACCAACACTGAATGCCCGTGACCTCAGGCGGCACTGCATTAAAAATCGACACCATTCTGTAACAGAAAAATATGACAATGGAGACCCCGGATTGTTGAGCAACTGAAGTTGTACATCAAGCAAGAATGGGAAAGAATTCCACCTACAAAGCTTCAGCAATTAGTGTCCTCAGTTCCTAAACGCTTATTGAGTGTTGTTAAAAAGAAATGTGATGTAACACAGCAGTAAACATGTCCCCCTGTCCCAACTGTTTTGTAAGTGTTGCAGGCATTAACATGTGTCCTGGGTGATCGGATAACAAGTGGAGAGTGCTAATGGGGTAAATAGGATAAAATCTCTCAAAGACAAAGTGATCAGATCACCTAAACAACATCAATTCAATTCAGTTTTATTTCTAAAGCACTTTTATCAATAGACATTTTCCCAAAGCAGCTTCACAAAGACATTAAATCCATACATCACCATTGACATGTTACATAAGGTCATTTTTGTGTGTGAATGCGAATGTGTCTTGATGCATCCTAGACAGCAACAAAGGACCAACTAACCTATTGCATCATTGTCCTGACAGTAAACGTATGTAATCAGACTGTTTGAAAACTGCCACTAGGCTTATGGATAAAGCTGTAACAGCAGACACAAAAAGCAGTTGCTCTTTATTGCTTCATTCGTGGTCTTATCTTTCAATCATTTATAACTTTTCTTCACAGACCACTTGGTTAAAACTTTTGAAATAGCCCATAAAGGTCCAAGAGATATGATTCGCTGGACATTTCTGACTGAAAATATATGCAGTGGAAGAATGATGTAATAAAGCGCACGGCCGCCTTCCTCCAATGGAAACAGTCCACATAAAGTTAATGTTTTGGATTGTCAAAGTCATGACCTTAATCCAATCCAAATGTTGTGGAAGGACCTGAAGTGAGGAGTTCATAGGAGGAAACACGCCAACATAACAGAGTTGAAGCTGTTTTGTATGAAGGAATGGGCAAAAAACTCTCCCAGCCGACGTGCAGGACTAATCAACGATTACTGGAAATATTTTGTTGCAGTTATTGGTTGCAGGACACAGGGGGTCACACAGGGGGTCACAACAGATACTAAAAGCAAAGGATCACACACTTTTGCCACTCACAGATATGTGATATTGGATCATTTTCCTCAATACATAAAGGACCAAGTCTAATATTTTTGTCTCATTTGTTTGATTTGGTTCTCTTTACCTACTTTTAGGACTTGTGTGACAATCTGAGGTCAAATTTATGCAGAAATATACAGGGGTTAGACAATGAACCTGAAACATCTGTCATTTTAGTGTGGGAGGTTTCATGGCTAAATTGGACCAGTCTGGTGGCCAATCTTCATTAATTGCACATTGCA
>JAOVYV010000035.1:7927444-7940333 GCA_025674545.1 Hassar affinis | reverse complement strand
TGTTAAGTACATAACTCCACGTGTTCATTCATAGTTTTGATGCCTTCAGTGAGAATCTACAATGTAATTAGTCATGAAAATAAAGAAAACGCATTGAATGAGAAGGTGTGTCCAAACTTTTGGCCTGTACTGTAGGTTTCCTTTGGGTTCTCCGGTTTCCTCCAACCTCCAGAAACAGGCTAGTCATTGATATTACAATGGATGAGTACGTGCGCAGTGCCTTTGATGGATTGGCATCCCATCCGGGATATATAGCAGAGTTTACTGAAAATGAATGGATGAATGAACATCACCTAATATTCATTGTATTATTTACCATAACAGAATCTCTTGCTAATGGTTAATTGCTAATGGTGATTTGTTAGGTAGTTAGTCCATTTTCTTTAAATAAAATAGACTCATCTATCATTATTTATTGCAATCTTTGATATTATGATAAATGCAATGGTGTTGATAACCATACATGACATCAGTAAAAGACTCTTATGGCTAAAGTAAAACAATCATACAGAAATATTTATAAAGGCTAATTCTGACAGATGACTACTGACTGCTACTTTTATCAGTTTTTATTTTGATTAGGTGACAATACCAAAGGCATTACTAGCTAAGTGAAATTAATTCTCCTTATATGATTGGGTTAAATATTTAAAGTAATCCCAGGCCGTGTCTATTTCAACGGCTTTCAAATGATCTTTAGTTCCCTTTAACTAATTATCAAATGGCCATACATATGTATACTCACTCCATGACATTATCATGACAGAGTAACAGGTATGTATACTGTTTCTAGCTCATCAGTTGAGTGAGTTTAATTATAATATTGCTAAGATTTTATTAAAGCTATTTCAACATCTTAATGACAGTTATGCATCTTTTCTCTGATGCTAAATTAAAATTACTTTGATGTTTGACACGTTAAATCATCATCATTAGTTGTAATTATGTTTGAACGTGTTTTTAGAGCAGAAAGTGTCATAACACTACCTAATATCAACAAAAATCTGTCACTGGAAATCAAAATGAACAAAGCACATGATGTCTGTTGGAAAAAGAAAAGGTTTAAACCTACATTAATGAATATTAACGAGGTCAGTTTTATGAAGGGCTATATGTAGGTAGGTTTTACATAGTCCTGTGAGTACTATCTTAATGAATGTGTTACTTATTATGACCCCACAGCAGCACTGGCAGTTATAGTCTTTTTCAAAGTTCTTCTTCTTCACCAATTTTTGGCCAAAAATATCATATACTTATGCTTCACCAATCTACATGACACTTGGTAGCCCAACATGTCTGGCATAAAATGTAAGATCTGTGTCCCTAGGTGTGCATTGCCCTTTGTGCTAGTGCCCCCTGAATTGGGGTAAGCCCAAAGCACTTTTTGGGCAGTAGCTCAATCCTTTTTGCCAAAAATGATTAACTTTAAATGGTAAGGTCAGCTCAGGAGGCGCTTCACCCTAGCTCATTATGATTCATTTGTGAAATAGCAGCTCCTAGTGAATAATGTTTAAAGCAAAACTCGAGCATTTCTCAAGCCAGTATCTGGCAATGTAAAGGTTTAAACTTCACAAATGTCACACTCTGCATCACTACAATATTCTTCAGACGTGGAGCAAATTTAATTACATTTTGTCCATAGAGGGCACTGCAACTGACACAAGAGCTGCTTAAGCTACAATTTTGAAATTTGATATGCTTCTCTCACTTCATTTTTGCTTATTCTCTCACTTTATCTCTCACTAACCAGTGTAACATTGGTTACTTGTTTTTCAAGAATAAAAAGACACAGAAGGTGAAAAACTTTACATTGCATTCATTGACTGGAGGTGGATTTAATGTGTAGCAAAATATAAGCCGTAACAAAGCAAAAGTTGAAAAGCAAAGTGATGATTGTATAAACCAGAGGTACTCAACTAAAATTTGTTAAGGTCCAGTCACATAAAGTACCTAGTACCTAAAGTAAGTAAAATGAACAGTGACAACAGTTACCTTTTAATGCTTAACCCATTAGTGATTACTACAAATTGTTACAATGGCAGGGAAAATTGGACCCAAGTGCAGGGAAGTCTGGCCTGTTATCTCTCACCCCAGCCGACCGAGGGAGAGGAAAGGAAAATAAGATAAAATATATAGAAAGAGGCAAACTCACCAAGTGTAGAGGATAGGCGTTAGCCCTTTAGCAGCTGGAGGTGTGGAAAAATAGTCGCACCTGAAAAGTGAGAACACTGACCCTAGCAAACATTTATTACCTCAGGGTTTCCCTTACCACAGAGCCTCTACTAAGGCCCCACTTTACCAAACTAGCCCTGATATCTCCCACTGTAGCATTACAATACCGAGTTGAAAGGTGCAACAAGAGGCACTACTCAAAACCCCCTTTAAATAGGCTGGCGAGCAGGTGTCTCTTGTCAACCTTGATTGGCGCTAGGCTTGCTGGGAGTTGGAGTCCTCCCACCACGAGTGCCATGCCACTGCAGCCCCCTAGTGTTAGGCCTTGGTACAGCGAGCCCCCTTACACAAATAAGACAAATTGAAGTGGTTATATTTTGTTCCTTAGTGTTTCATGTTACCATTTTTGACTAACACCATGGTATCTGAACATATATTAAACATCTTTTTTGAATTTCCCTGGGAGAATAAACACATAATTCTTTGTCCATTCATCTTTAAACATCACCCATTTATTATCATCTTTTTTATTAAAACAAGCCATGGTTTCAGATTGCTAATCAGACCAGACTGGTTAAATAAAATAATCTAAATCTACATCTGAAACCTGAAAACTTCCCCTGTTATGTATAAATGTATATAGGCAGTAGGTTGTCTCTGGACAGATGAATTACATTCAGCTATTTAATCTAAACAAATGCTTGTGATTAGATAAGCCTCAACAGAAGATCTGCTACAAAAGCTGACATGGTTTGTATTTAGAAAACTAGAATTGCTGAACTACAGCTTTACGTATGTTTACTGGCTCTGTTAGTACTTTGTTCACTGAATTATTTTTTTGCTAAGTCTGCATCCGGATTTTCATTTGAAAATGCCTGGACTGTATGGTGTCTAGGCATCTTGGAGTATTAGAAAGGTGGACTGCACATGTAGCTCTGCTGTGTACATCTTCCCCTAGTCTGTGGTCATGCCAGAATATCTCACATTTCCCATCAGGTTTTGAATCCTTCACTGCTTGCTGTTATTCTGCAGTGCCATATCCATCATTGGGTCAATGAGGAGTAATGACTAAGCAACGCGATCTGCTTTGGGTTTGTGTTTGAACAGAAACATTGCAGGTCACTAGGAGACACATCTGGGGAGGAGATTTAACAGGATGGGTGGCTGCCTCTGTAAGAACCGACGTAAATGTCAATCAACTCATGTGAATCTGAGGAGATGAAGGACAATGTGCAACTGGAGGTGGCTGCAGCAGGGACAGGAAGCGCTCAATCAGAGACAAGAGGAAACATGTATGCATGTGTACGTGTGCATGTGGGTGGATGCGTGAGAGAGTGAGTGAGAGAGACGGAGAGAGAGAGATAGAGAGAGAGAAGGAGAGAGGTTGGAGGGAAAGGAAGTGTCATGTCTCTTCCTCCCTTAGTAGAGTAATGAGTATGTGTGTCTGGAGGGTTAGCTGCTCGTCCGTCTCTTGTTAGTCTGATTTATGGTTGAGGCACATTAACAGAAAAAATGGCATACACAACACAGCACAGTGATAGAGAGATGGATAAATATGCATCTATCTATCTATCTATCTATCTATCTATCTATGTGTATATATATGTATACATATATAGAGAGAGAGCGGTATGAGATAAACAGAGAATGAAGACGGAAACTGAGGTTGCCAAGAGAGACTATTAACACTCATACCCTCAGTTCTGCACAATACCCTCAGTTCTGCCTCATTTAGGGTGCAGATGTGGACGTTTGCCTAAAAAATGTAGCCACAAAACCACCCAAAAGGTGTTTATGCAGCATGATACATCATTGTCTACTTGCAGCACATTTGTGGTGAAAATATGTTGGTGCTTTGTTCGTTGTGAAGGTGACATCATCCAAGATTGAGCTTCGACAAATATCAACTCAAAAGACCATGGAGAAAAAAAAGTGCAGTCCAAAGGTCATTTTTACCTTTGTTGCAGTCATCAAAACCTTCATTAGATCAACGTCCACTTTGATAACTGATGGTCTCAGCAGTCCTCGTTCCAATACTGAAGTGTTTTATTGCAATCAGCGGCCATGTCTGCTTGCACTGGGAAAATGTGGCAGAAATGATTATATAAAGGGTTAGAGGGTCTGGATTGAAGTGTTCCTGTAAGAACTCCAGTGGTGTAAGCAATTTATTTCTTAACAGATAGTTCATATTGTTTAAGGCACACCGTATATCTATCACAGATGACACAAAATATGGCTTTAATACACCATCACACACAAAAGGGGGCATGAAGGAAATATTTCTAACAGTCTTTTCCAGAAAAAATCTAGGAAAAGCTGTGTGTTTTATTATCTCTTAAAGGGAAAACGGCAGATGAGTTTCCTAACGGGCACCATTTTTACCTGGCCGACTTTGGTTTTATGGTATGTGTGCATGTTGTCTATACAAACACACAATGAACACATGTAATCGCATCAAAAGTGCTTAGGAATCCTCATTACTGTAGACTTTTTGCTATGATTAACAGTTCAACAACCTTCTTGATAGTGCATGCCGTACCTTCAACTGATATTGGAAATTGAGTGTGGGATGAGAATTTGGGATGAGAATTTCATTTTTGTGCTAAACAGCCAGGCCCTCCCAAGTAAAAGAGAGATGAAGAGGAAGAGGTAGGTCAAGGATTTCCTAAACCCAACTCCACCCACTCCTGGAGAAATTCTGCCCATAATTCTGACAAAATCTACAAAATCTCTTGACCAGTTCTTCTGTAGTTACATTCTACTATCATTTTACACATTCAAGTAATCTAAGTTTTATATTCAGTGTTTACATTTGTTTATATATATATATATATATATATATATATATATAATGATGGCATACAATGACACTAAACTCATGGGACAGCTACATACAGTATATGGATGCAAATTAAACATGTTAAGGGACTTATTGCCTTTAGCTCACGTTGAGGAATGTTTCTGTTAATGCAAATTGCTCTGATTGTTGACATAAGCAGAACATATTAGATTTTATTTGTGTAAAACCAGAAAACTTTACAAAACCATCTTAAGGTGCTTCCATTTCCCCGAACAAATATCAAATTATTCATTTAAACCACCTTGACCCTGACCAGGCTATATCAGCTATGGAAGATGAATGCTGTAAATGCATCTCACTATTCATACCCAATACTCTGCCATGTTAATGAATGTGACCTCCAACTCCCACCCCGCCTATTCATGCAACTTTTTGTTGGGTGCCGTAGAATCCCAGTCCTGATGAAATGGGAGCGCTAAAACTCAGTCACAAATGAATGAAATTAAGAACATACTAGAAGGCAGATATGAGAAATATTAGGAATTTCAAATTGCACTTTGTCATTTACATGTAATTAGCAACAAGTAGCTTCACCCACTCCTGATGTGTATAAAGAAAAGGGGAACATTTGAAGGACAAATGCATACAAACCCCAAGGAACAAGGTTGATTATGGTTCGATTTCATTCCAATGAACTTCTATTAAAAATACAAATGCTAGCCCCATCCACAGCCTTAACATTTGTAACTTTTCATACAAGACTAATGTTATGGCTACAGTGTGAACTCGGTAACTAAACAGCTTAATCATTAAAAAGGGCATTGCTTCTAAATACTAGACCAAGAACCTAAATCAAAGGTCTGCATCTTTTTGGTTGAGCAGATCCTTGTTCCACAGGGTAAACAGTGACAGTCTTACTGAGTCAGCTACTGTTGCTCTCTATTCTGTATCATTGGGCCTCAAGATAAAAGGAAAATGGCTGACAGTTTTTTTTTTCTCAGGTTCATGCATAAAGGAGCCTGGGGGTGGCAAGAGTGGAGGCACAGAGTAAACATTCAGTAATTAGGAGCCCAGAATATCTGCTTTTAGCTCCACTTGAGAAGAGGCACAAAAATGACTCATTCTTGTGTCTTTTGTGAACAGAGGTTAGGTAGGCCTGATTCTCAGTGCAGTCGCGGCAGCAGCAGTGTTAATTAATGCTGATTGCTGAGCCTCATCCAAGCAGTAGCCATACAGAGAAAGAATACCTGCACCAAAGAGCCCAACCACCTCCCAGACTTCTGCTAATGATTGGCAAATTTACAGGAACATTTCATGTCGCCCTAAAACAATGGATGGTATGAGGCTGTTTGTGATGTTAGTTTCATATAAAGGATACTGACAGCTCTTAAAGGAATTTATGATCAGAAAGCTAGCAGTGTAAATACATGGATGACACTGATGGAGAAGGTACAGACACTTCCTTCTGCTGGATAGCAGTAGGCATAAAAAGGAAAAAAAAAAGAACAGAACATAAAAGCAAACTCTGATAAATTCAATCGAAATAAACTGCGTGCATGTGTGTGCGTGTGTGTAAAAGCAGTGGGTGGTTGCCGGTGGCAGCAGTGGCTGGTGTAAAATGCCGTGATTGTTTTAATGGTGGGGCGGGCCATGGCTGGCTGTAATTAGCTTGCTGCAGGTTGCTAGGCCCAGCTCATTTGTGTCAGGCAGCGAGTAATTGTGTTGTAAAGTATGGGCCGGGTGAGTGATGGAGCGAGCTAGCTCCATGGCTGATTTGTGGGGCTGCGGCCTTGCTGTACACATTACTAAACCATCCTGATGTATTTATTTAGGCCATGCAAATATAAAAGGAAATCAAGAGAGGGGACAGTAAATGAGAGTGAAGGGGGTTTAATTTATCCTTTGTAGTAAGTTTGTGTGCTCTGTGCATTTAAGTGAAGGTGTAGATGTATTTATCTATCTGTCTATTTAAATATACTATATAATTATATATCGTATGAATATGTATACTTATAGTATATAGTCATACAAAGCATCACACCTATCCTATGTTTCTCATGGCAGGGGTCACCTCCAGGATGACTCCACCCCCATACACAGGAGGTACACTGAATGGATTGTTGAAGATTCATATGCTATGGCCATCACAATCAACAGATCCTAACCCAGCTGAACACCTGTGTGACATTTTGGAGTTGTGTGTTAGACAGCAATCATCCTCCTACTCCTCATGATCATCATGATCATGATCATCATCATCATCAAAACCCCAACTGAAGAAATACCTCTCTGAAGAATGGTGTTCTTCACTCCAGTTCAATGTGTAGAACTGATGATAAGGCACACTAAAGCTGATGTATGGTCAACAAAAAGCACTGTAGTAAAATTGTGGCACTAGAGCTCATAATAAGTATAGAATAAAACATGACAGGATCTGCTGTTATAGGAAAATAATCAATGACAGAATGGTGCAATGCATCACCACGCCAAATATTTTTCTATAACGGTGCATCTGGAACTGTTATATTCCTTTTATAATCCCATTGCCTTATAATGGCTATCCCCTCACTAGCAGTTAAGAAAAAGTAGCTGTTTTGTAGTTAAGCAAAAGTCTGTCCTGAAGACTTCCTGTGGCAAAAAATCTTCCTGACACTGGAGACACCTTCCATAACTGTTGAATAAACATCTCCTTACTGATTCGGTGATGATCCATGAGTTGCCTTAACAGCATAACAAGCATAAACCTGAGATTTGCCTCACAGACGACACTCTCATCAGAGCTGCTGTGGTAAAGTAACCAACACCAACACCTAGCTAACCAGATCTGAGAATTCAGCAAGTATTAACTACAGAAGTACAGAACTACAGAAGTATTAACTTGTAAGGTACTGTATAGCTAGAGTACGTCACTGCAGTTTTATAATTCAGAGTTAAGTGTATTAGAAATTAATTCACTAAAATCAGTGAAACCGTGTTAAATTATGGTGAATTTGCACAAGAGATTTAAGTGTGTGTGTGTGTGTGTGTGTGTGTGTGTGTGTGTGTGTGGAAGTTTCAGGGAAAGCTTCAGGGAAGAGTACTAGTGTGTTGCCTGTCTCCTGATGTGATCTCTGTAAGAACAGGCACTGCAGGCACACCTCCAGGCAACCCTCAGGGCCTTAGAGAGGGCAGGAAGACACTCATCTGGTAACACACACACACATACACACACACACACACACACACACACATACACACAGACACACATACACACATACACACAAACAGACACACACACACAGACACACACACACACACAAAAAAAAATAAGAATGATCCCGGTGTACTGACTTTCAAATCAAATTTGACAAATTTTTGTGCCATTCTGCAGAAGTAAGCAAACACACACACACACACACACACACACACATACACACACACACATGCCTACACTCACAATTCCTTCAGAAATAAGAAAATCATATACCTCACAGTCTCGCTCTGCTCTCTCGCTCTCCCTCTGTCTCTCTCTGAGACCACTTAATTCCTCCACATCCACTCTAAAAGCCGAACAGTACTTCAATCACTAATGAAAAAAGAAAAGACGAAAGACCGTTAAAAACATACCTGGAGGTTAGTAAAGGCTGAATCAAAGCTGAACCCAAACCGAGGGGTAGCTATTAGCACTACATAAACCTTTATCATAAGATATTGTAGGCAGCATCTAATTACATGATGAAGTTGGCTGGGTGTTTTTGTCTTCGTTTGACACAGTTTGGGGCAAAGCCAGTCATTATCACAGTCGGGGACAGAAGCAGTGACGGCTTCGGTTTAAGACTGAAGGTGTCATTAGAGCTGTCTGTGACACAGCCGGAAATCTCCTCCGTACCACAAACCCCCTGATAAAGCTTCACACTGTGATTAATCTGTATTGGCTCATGTGTCTGCTAATACAGACATATGTCTGGCTCCATATTTCTCCGAATTACAAAAGAATGTAAGCATGATATTAAGATCACTTGCTTTGGCCATGGGTCTGTCTGTGTCACCGGGTATGCTTGGTGACGTGGACACTGATTAGGTCTCTCTTGTGACTCTGCCCACAGGGACAGCTTAATTACACAGGTTACCGGAAACACTGGTTTGAATTAGCTGATGGGAGCAGGAGGGATACAGTTTTTTGGCTGTGGGCACCATGGATATTTATGTAAATGTTTTCCTGAAAAGTTTAAGTTATTTATAATCATCTGCACATCAGAAGATGATATGATATGTATTGTGCTCCAGGCACAGTGGCTCCATGCAAATGGAACCGTGTCGGAGGCTGCTACAATATAAATGCACAATAAATCTAAGTCATTTCATTATGATCTAGAATTTTTACATTTATTCCACACATACATCATACTCCTTAATAGTCCAAAAACACCTCCAGGGTTAGTTTCAGGGATTTTGAACTCCAGTTCATTACAAGTACAGTCTTATGGCTTGAGTCAGTGCAGGAAGCCAAGGTCCTGGCATCCAGAGGAGTGCCAGCCAGGATGGGGCCCAAATCAAATACGAGTTCAATTATGTGGGGTCTAGTTCAGGAAAAGAAAGTGGCATCTATCACAGACATTCACAGCAGGATCACCTCACTCAGATTGTGAGTGGCATGGTGACGCAGTGAGTAGCGCTGCCGCCTCACAGCAAGGAGGTCCTGGGTTTAATTCCTGGGTAGGGCGACCAGGGTCTGTTCTGCGTTTGCATGTTCACCCCGTGTCTGTGTGGGTTTCTACCGATGGGGTCCAGTTTCCTTCCATAGTCCAGAAACATGTAGAGGTGAAGTGGAGATACTAAATTCCCCCTGATAGATGAGTGTTAAATACTAGGTGTAAGACATACACATCCTGAACACTAATCCTGACATACTCCGCTATGAAATGAAAAAAAGGAAGTTTCCTAGGAGTTTCCATCCATACCCACAAAAAAACAAGACCATAAGAATAAGAAGTGAAGAGCAGCCCAAGAATGAGAATGGAATACAGAGATGAAGGTTCAGATGGTTCAGCCACATTCCCTGAAGGCACCCTAATGTGGACCAAGCAAGTTGAAAATAACAATGAAAGATCAAAATCAACCTCAAAGAAGCCAGGAATGTCATCCTTGTTCAACAAGCATGGAAACACAATGTCCAAGATCCAGCAGGCTGCCCTCATCCAGACACTATTTAGGGACCAAAGAAAATAGAAGAATGGTATTGATATGGATGTCTTTTTTTCTAGCTAAAGCACTACTAACATGACACACATACCACAGTTTTCTCACTCAATGCAAGCTAGCTTTATGTAGAATCAGTAGACCAAGCATCATGGTCATTACAACCAGACAACATCAAAGTCAGAGAATCAACAATATCAACAAAGTACTAGGAAGTTAGGAAGTGATAATGAGAGTTTCATGTATTTATATATGGTGTGAGCAGGAAGTGATTGTAGAACTCTTTTATTATTCAGGAGAGGGTGACCTCTGTTGGAAGGGAGGGGTATGAATAGTATTTACTTTCAAAGTAGGTTACACTGATTATCTGTGTTTGCACTTGTCTCCACATTTCTCTGTACACAGTGGCAAGAAAAAGTATGTGAAGCTTTTTGAATTTCATGGTTATCTGCATATATTTGTCATAAAATGGGATGTTCATCCAAGTCAAGGGTATTGACAAATATAATGTGCTTAAAATAATAACACAAAAAAATATGATCATGCAAGTCTTTATTGAACACACACATTCAACAGTCTAAGTGGTAGTGGAAAAAGTAAGTGAACCCTTGGAATTAGTAGCTGGAATTGACCCCCCCTTGGCACCAATAACCTCAACCAGGCAATTCCTCTAGCTGTGGATCAGACCTGCACATCGTTCAGGAGGAATTTTAGCACATTCTTCCCGGTAGAACTGCTTTAGCTCTGGTTTATTCCTTGGACACCTCAGGTGTACAGGTTCACATACTTTATCTACTAGCAATATAAGGTTTTTATGGTTGTTCTCAATGAAGACATGATTGATCATATTTTTGTGTTATTATTTTAGGCAGATCAGTTCCCATTTTATGACAAATATATGCAGAAAACCATGAAATTCCAAAAGCTGCACATGTTTCACATTCTTGCCCCTGTGTACAGAGAAATGTGGAGACCTAGTGCAAACAAAGATAACCAGTGTAACCTACTTTGAAAATAAATACTATTCATACCCCTCCCTTCCACCTATACAGTATATATATATAGTGTGTATATATACACACACACACATACACACACACACGCAATGGTATATATATATATATACTGTATATATATGTACATGTATATACCATTGCATACTGCCTAATAGACCATATTGGACTTCTCAGAGTGCTGCTAATCTGTTCTATATGCTAATGCTAGCAGTGTGTAAAGGAAGAAGCAGACCTCTGTATGACCCCGGTGTGCTGTTAGCTAAAAGAGAATGTTAAAGCTTGATTTGATTTGCTTTCATAACAGTGATTTCCTCTGGTCAGCCTGAGCACAAACAGCCTATCCCACCGCTGCCCGAGGGCTTAATGGTATTGCACGGAGGAGGATATATATCTCTCTCTGCCTTTTTCTTCCCTTTTCAGTCTGTCTCCCTTCCCCTTGATTTCCTTCTCAATTCATCTCAAATGACCCTTGCCGCTTGTTTCTTTACAATTCTTGCCTGCCATCCTCTTCTGTTGCCTTTTTTGCCTCTCTGTAGTCTGCCTGTAATCTGATGGAGTATGACACACCGTCACACAGACCAATCAGAGAAAGAGAACGAAAGAGTGATATAAAACTTCTTGTGTCAAGCGTCTTGGTTGAAGTTGTTGTCTTTCGTTTCAAATCTGTGTGTGCACTGCTTACAGTTGCTCTGGTTGCCATCCCCATCATTCTGCCACCAGTGCTAAAGAACGCCACAAGTAACTGATCAAAACTTGCAGTTTCTTTTAACCTTGTCCATCATACTGCTCTAGGTGATCCTGTCTTTCTCTCTCTCTCTCTCTCTCTCTCTCTCTCTCTTTGTGTCTCTGTATTTCTCACTCAGCAGTGTAGAGCACTGGAACAAATCAAGAGCTCTTCCTCTTCATAAGACTTGACTCTGCAAGTAAGCAGTGTGCAATTAACAATCAAACCAAGAGGAGCTGATATAAATCCGATTTATCACCAGCTGCAGTCACTTTTACAGCTCTCCATGGCTCCTTCCCTAGCTGTTTTCCTCTGTCCCTATTTCTCATGACTCATCTTCTAACACACACACACACATGGAACCATCCATTGTTCATACATTTGAAGCCTTGTATAAGACAAAATATATCTCTGTTACCATTAACTTTCATTATGATGACATTCTGAGAACTTCAAATGATCAGCAGAAATGGCTTCAAGATTACATACAATACAAGTCCAAAGACCTATACTGCTACAAATCCAAACGCCCATACTGCTAACGACACCAGCACATAGTTATGGTAATTCATCAATTCCTCTTCAGTAAACACTTTATCCTTCTCAGGGTTGCATTGGATCTCAGGAGCAGTGGACATGTGTCCAAGGCAGGGAGTCATGCACCCATGAAAACCCATGGGAAACCCATGTGGATACAGGTGAAGCTGGAGCTGTGGGATGGCAACAATACTGCTATGCAAATGCACCACTCATTTAGCCACCAGGCTCTGGGTTACTGATCAGAAGGTTGAGGATTCAAGTCCCTGCGCTGCCAAGTTGCCATTTCTTGATCAAGGCCCTTAAGCCTCTCTGGTCCATGGCTGACCTTGCGCTCTAACCTCCTAACATGCAGGTACATGTGATGAAAAGAGATTACTTTCCTCAGTCAGTCAGTCAGTCATTTTCTGTACTGCTTATTCCCAGTTACGGGGTCACGGGGGAGCCGGTGCCCAGCCGGCA
>JAOVYV010000035.1:7756965-7775252 GCA_025674545.1 Hassar affinis | reverse complement strand
TATATATATATATAGAGGTTTTTGTGAAAAATCAGAAAGCTAGAACATTTTCCACCTTTTATCTAACATATAATCTCACACACAAATCAATTGAAAAACAAACTTAAATCGTTTAGAGGGGAAAACTAAAAATAAAAAAATGTGCACACCCTCTTATAATTTGAGATGTGGCCCATCACATTCAAAGTCATGCTAAAGTGCAGTCAGTACACACCTGCCATCAATTAAAGTGACTCTGATTAACCCTGTATAAACTTCAGCTGTTCTAGTAAGATTTTTCCTGAAATTTACTCAGTTACATCTTACAGCAAAAGCTGTAATGGTCTGTAAAGAGCTTACAAACTGCCATCCACAAGTTCATAAAATATGGCACAACAGCAACATTACCAAGAACTGGATGTCCCTTCAAAATTGCTAAAAATACAAGAAGAAAACTGGTCTGGGAGGCTGCCAAGAGGCCTACAGCAACATTAAAGGAGCTGCAGGAATTCCTGGCAAGTACTGGTTGTGTACTCCATGTGACAACAATCTTCCTTATTCTTAAAGGTGCAAAAAAAATCTCAAATAATGTTTTGAATGTGAAAATCCCCGAAGATCAAAAGTTATTGAAATACTCAAACTAGACTATCTGGCACCAACAATCATGCCACAGTCTGTCAGAAGACCGAATCGGGTTCCAAAGGACAAAAGCAGGCATCTCATAGTCATAGCTCCATTTTAATGAATTTATGGGAACTCTGTCGTTTTGGACACTTGCATTTGTTTTTGTTCTGATAGATCTATGGTCAATCCACGATATTGTTTTGTTCAGGTTTGGTCTCTTACAAACCCTGTGGTCTTCCAGATACTGGCATGACATACCACTTTAATTGCACAAAGGTGTGTGACTTGCAATGGTGACTGTTTGTACCAGAACTAATTTATTGCTTTCATGGCAACAAAATCACAATTTTTATTTTTAACTATATAGATCCCAACAACAATATCAAGGAATATTTTATGTAGATTCATGCCATATAATCCATGTGCATAATCCCCAAATATTTTGCTTAAGCCAGTATTTTATTCATGCATTAAAAACTGGTGGTGTGTGCAATGTGTAATGGGAAGATTACTTCACTACTGAAGTTCCTCTGAGCAATGTGCCACACTGATGGACAGCTTTCTCACGACAGAGAAAAACATTAATTATACATGTACATTCATGGCATTTGGCAGACGCTCTTATCCAGAGCGACTTACATTTATCACATATATCTCACTGTCGGGGGCCCAGCAACGGCAGCTTGGCTGTGGTGAGATTTGAATTCTCAACCTTCTGGTCAATAGGCCAACGTCATAACCACTGAGCTACACTGCACACGCAATAGATTGGCACATCCTGTCCAAAGTGAGCACACTCCTGAATTCCCACCTTTTTTCACTTTGTCACAGTGCATTTGCTAAAAACAGCCAGTTTCTTTCCCTGTACTATTTTGCCTTGTGCCCTCCATGTCACCCTTCCCACACTGTACAAATGGCTAAATCTGGAGACGAGAGGCAGGGAAGAAACATGACGATGAGATTTTGACTTGTCTTGGCTGGCCCAATAACCTGCCAAAAGAGACTGCTAATGGACCAGGTCCCTGGGTGTATGTCACACAAACATTTCTGCTGTCACAGCACTTTATCATACACACTCACTGAAAAAGGAGAGAGGGAAAGACGGTAAATAGACTACTAGCTCTGACTCCTCAAGCCTGTGTCCTAGCAACATGTCCCTCAGTGTATCCTCATACACAACTCCAGCTTCTTACATGGACGGGTCAGGATTAATGGTATTTGCCAGCGAGTTGCATCAGGGGTTACTAGGATTTCTGAATATGTCAGATTTTTTGTATTACATGAAGCCCATAACATTTTAATTTCCACCAAATTGTATGAACTTTTAAACAAAAGGTTTAGGTCAGTATTTGATTATGTATTTAATTACAGGTTCAGTTAGAAGGTAAACATGCTATTACAAACTATTAGACAACAAATTATTGCTCTAGATTCAATTGTTGTCTTTTCATCTGTGACTGGAATCGAGCAGATAAAAGAGAGGAACTTGGTTAGGATCATTTTGCTTCGGGGCCAGGCGTGTCGCTGTCCCAAAGGTCTGCATCGCCATGGCTTGACATAATTCCATACAAATCGTTCTGGTCTTGTAATAGAGACACTCAAAATTCCCCTTGGACCTCCAGCCCTTGTACCAATGCTGTCTCGTGCTTTGCTGGGCCACTCTTCAAATAAGGCAAACCACGGGGGAGTAGTTTGACCCCTGCATCACACACAGGCACACACACACATACACACTATTTCTTACCCTGGACTGAGTGGACTGAATTATTGATGCTTATACTGAAAGACATTCTTGGGGCTTCATAATTTGTGAAAGAAGTATTGAAAGGAAATGGAAAAAGACAGGAATTTAAGGAGAAGTTAACCATGTTAAGCCACATTACAAATAATTAATGATAGACATTATATATACCACCCTAAATGTAAAGTCCCTGTTCAATTTTCAATCGATGTGATTAGGGAAATCTCAATATAACAGTACATAAGAACAAATCTATCATTATATATTCCTAAAGGTATTATGGCTTACATATGATTTTCCCAAATTTGTACTCAGGGTCCCATAGAGGTCCAATATTTTGGCATTGGGAATTGGCAGAGGACAAGAATATGGACAAGAAGTCTAAAGCTAAAATCTGCAATGGTCCAGTCAGATAAAAAAAAACCCTCTTAGAAAGTCCTGGAAATGCCTCTAACATGACTAAATGAAGACCGCAGTTCTCTTTTAACGATTAACCATTAGTGATTAATTCGTGGTTATAAATGAATGTCAGTTCAGAGATGGGATATTTTACCTGGAGTAGTTACAAGTGCTTATATTATATACAGAAGGTAAAATACAGTGTCATCTTTTCAAATACATCCACATGCAGCACATAAAATCCCAGCAATGATCTGCCAATTATTATATCAGCACACCTCCCCTGTAGAAATAGGGCTTAAGACACATCACTTTCTACTGGCTGTGTTTTGTTTCACTCTGCCTCTCGTCACAGACACAGATGAAACCAGTGTTTTAAGCATACTTCTGTGGCCAATCATCGTTAAGCATTCCGATTTTGTCATTTTCTTTTATTAACATGTAGTCACTACATTCACTAATCAGACTAGAAATAAAGGTAAATGAAATAATTCATTTAAATGAAGGTTTGTGAGTTTCATATAGATAATTTATATAAATGCATGTAATTAGATAAGCTGCATCAGAAGATCTTCTACAGAAGCCATGCTTAGAAAAACTAGAGCTGCTGAACTATGGCCATTTTTTCCACATTTATCACCTATGCTACAGGACTATTCAAGTGTTCAGTTCAATCAGCTAAAATTTTTTGCCAGGTCTGCATCCACGCTATGGTCTGCCAGTTGACAACCTCTGTTAAAGAGGTCCCTTGGGACTGGTTTGAGAAACACTGGCTTAGCCAAATACCTTCAAACACATGGTGTAAGTCTCCTAAAAGAAGATCCTCAGGCACTCTTGTCTGAACTCCTTGAATTTCTAGGGATACCAAACTGACAAATACACAAACAGTTTCTGATGTTGAACAGCTCACAAGACAGGCTTTTAGACCTGCTGGAATGACAGTTGGGGGAATAGGCTGTGCAGGAACAAGGCGGGGGTTGAGGGCAGCCATGCAACTTTAAAGAGACAACACAATGCAAGAACAGTTTGTTTTCTGAGAGATGTAGAGAGACAGACAGACAAAGGAGTAGCACAGGAGGCAGAACAAGAGAAAGACATTTCATTTTCTTTTTACATCTCCAAGTAAAGCTACAACTCTCTTTTTGGCATTTGATGCCAGCTATGAGCTACATCTGTCAATAAAACCTTAAAGCTCTTCAATATTTTTATTAACATGCTGAAACTGTTCTTATCAGAATGCTTATTTCAGTTCAGGGTTTGTTGATTTATGGTATATCATGGTGGTAGCTCAGTGGTTAAGACATCTGATTACTGGTCGGAAGATCGTGAGTTCAAATCCCAGCACCACAAATCTGCCACTGTTGGGCCCTTGAGCAAGGCCCTTAACCTTCAACTGCTCAGTTGTATAAATGAGAAAAACATAAGTCACTCTGGATAAGATTGTTTGCCAAATGCCTTAAATGTAAATGTATATCAAGCACAGACTTCTACAGTACAAAGTACATCAGATAAAAAGGTTCAGTGGTTTGTTCTGCAGCCGGTGTTGTCCCAGTCTTGCAGGAGGTCTGGTTTATCTGCTTCTGCATGCTACAAAGAGTCCAAGCACTCCAACAACAACAGAAAAAGCAATAAAAAGCATTCATCATGAAGGCTCAGTGAGTGCGGCAATTCATTCTGAGGGCCAGCGAAAAGAAATATCATCAATATTTGACATTGTTTTATGGAGAAGCTACTTGATTTCATCCCGCGACACCCGAAATGACCACGAATGATCAATTACCATGGCTGAGATTTGTGTGCATTTCTGTACACAGCTTATGAGGAGACTGTTGCCGGACACTGCTTTTTCTGCAGATGTTTATTCCGGCTACTGCCAGATGGCCATCCACAATAAACACAGCATGGAAGGGGTTCAGATTGGAGAACTGTGCGAAAGCCAGGAATGGAGCAGTGCTGGGTGTAGGATTTGGTAGTTGCGGTGGCTCGGCGATTCTACAGAGGTTTGATTTGTGGATCCAGAAGACTAATGAAGTGGTTGGCATGCCACTCTGCTTCTTTTGCAAGATCAATTCAGCGGCGTATTGCGGCGGCATGTTTTATGAATGATGGAGACCTCCTCAGGCCATCCATATACCTGAGCCTCCACGTCACCGTGGGGCCCTGTGGCACCAGGAGGCAGAGATCCAGCCATCCTTCTTGTTTGTAGCACAATACATTACGGGCAAGCAGGCGACATCAGCGCTAACTGCTGAGAAAGACAGAAAATAGTTAATGACTTTGTGATCTCCTGCTGGAAGCATTCAAAACGAGCGCTCTGATATCCAGTGAGAAGCCTCAGACAGGAATCCATGCTGATAGTTATCGCCTCAATCGAGTTAGTGGCAGGTGACTGCTTGCATTAGTGCACGGTAGCTTTTAGCTTTAAATGATTTCCGACGCCGACTTTTCGGGAACTTACATATTAAAATGACTCAAAGAGAGGGATTTGTTGCTCTGACCTCTGTACTCTGAAAGACAGAGTTTTTATGCATGTGTTTGGGTAATGAGAATAGTTTACCATATTTAATGCCACTTTAATGTGCTCAGTGAATTCAGAGGGTAATGGTGTGTTTGTCTAGGTGATTAAGTGCTATCTGTACCCATGTGACACTGTTGAACCTTATGATAAAACAGGATGGGGGAAGGGAAAGGAAGGCTGGAAGAAAGGTACAACCGATTTTGCATCCCCAAAAAAAGAAGAGTGTCTCATTATAATTAGAAGCTGTCTGCGGAGGGATATGTAAAGCAGTGTTTTAAATGTGAGGAGCGATGCCCTTTGGATGGCCTCGTCTGGCCTTCCCCACCAGCATGTGTCAATAAGAAAAATCTGATGGTGTTTTTGCAACGGGAGATCACAGAGCCAAGCTCATCTGAAGGGTCGATGGCATTTTGAAACAGGAACATCATACATAAAGATGTCATGTGCGCTGCCTCCTGCAGAGAGGCTGAAAGGGAAAAGTGGAGCACAATGAATACTTGCCAGAGTTTTCTGGAAGTGATGAAATTTAAAGGCCTCCCTTTTTTTCATTTTCGCTTAGATTAAAGTGAAAAAAGGGAGGAGACGGAGAGAAGGAAACAGAGAGAAACAGAAAAGCAGCCTGCTCGATTCTTATACTTTTAATCTGAACTTTGAGATTGATTGACTCAGGCTGTTAGTAAATCAGGTGAAGTCTGACAGGAGTCTTCTTTTATGATAATCTGCATGTCAGGAGCGAGCACGTTATATAGACGGCGGGATGAAGAAACACCTCTCTACCTATCAATCGAGCTCAGTTCCTCACACGAACCCAATTCACTGCAGAACGAGAAAAAAAAGGAAGAAAATGTGCTAGGGACTCACGATTGTTTCTGATATCCAAAGTGGATAAAGCCAGATATGTTATCAATAAATGTAATCGAATGGGATAGGATGGTGATATGCCTGTACTGGCTGCCTGCCTACACGTCTATACAAGTATTTAATATTGCATGTTTCACTGACATCCTCCTCATATTCTGAGGTGTCAGTGCATACGAAATAAGACTTATATTCTCTTGCTGTCAGTGTGTTTCCTCAAGTCTATCAGTTTTGTTACAGAAATGCACATGTAGACCTATAGGCAATTCAAATTGGGTAACTTTTATTAGAGCAATAGATATATTTTTTCTCTCTTTTCCCAAGGTTCAATTCCTGCTTATTTTAAAATACTCTAAGATTTGACACAAATCAGAGACTGATTAGAAAGCTTAACCCATGGTGCTGTAGGTCTGATCCATCTATTTGAGATATCAGTGCTGCAGAGTTGCTGAATGCCTTCAGGTTTCTTAGAGGGCAACATTAAGCATGTAACTACCATTACAAATACTGGATCTATGACTGAAAGGAAAGTTGAGAATGTTACACAGTAATGGTTAGCATTAGGTATGGTTCAGTGTTCCTACCCTGTCTGAAAATGAAAATGAAATCCAGAATCCTAAAGACCTTTTTGTGGGAGCTCTTAAATCCTTTCCCTAATTCTTAAAAAGCCAGAAATGAATTTTTAGCTATTTATCCTCATCAGGGACATGATGGATCCAGACCATGATTACAGTGAATACAGCCTGGATGAGACCAAAGATGTGGAAAGTAGGACTGTGACATTCAGGACACATGAACCTGCAGTTACTTCTGCTAATATAATGATAATAATATATAGTTAACACATTTCACATGCATACAGCTTAAAATTCCAGCACCCCTAACATAAACCGCCTTTCTGCATCTCTGGATATTTTCATATTTTCCTACCATAATAGTTACCCTTATGTAGAAGGATTTTTTTTTTTGGTGGACAATAATTAGGCTTATTCACTGTGGCAACAGCAGAATTGGCTAAAGAAACATGGATCTAAAGGTTTATAATGGCGCTTTTCTGCCTCTTAGATTATCAGAGACGGTTTCAAATTAGGAAAGGACCTATAAGGGACATAAGAACTTCACCTTATAGCAAGAAGGGCCTAGATTTGATTTCCCAGCAAGGAGTTTGCATGGTCCCCCCATTTTCTCCATGAACTCTGGTTTCCATGAGCTCCCACCCTCCAAAGACATGCTTTTAGGTGAACTGGAGATACTAAATTGCCCCTAGTTGGGTGTGAATATGTCTGTCTGTGTGTCTGCCCTGCGATAGATTGGTGACCTGTCCAGGGTGGATCCAGCACCCCTGCAGCCATCACTGCTAATCAATCATGCTATTTCCTGGTAGAGAGGTTGAAAAAGACATGAGTCTAATATCTTTCTTATTCACTATACTCATAGCAAAATTGTTCTAAAAAGGTTACTCAAAAGCTTATTTGTAAAATTAATTAGTAAAATTAATCAGACATAATCATTTACAAAAGGTTCTAATTTGAAAACCTATATTCTACTGTAGGCCTTTACATAATTTTAATAGTAAGTTGAAATAACCAACTAAAAAACATTTCTAAGAGTGCATAGATTAATTATTGGCAAACGTAAATAGGGTGATTTAAAAAAATTCTTAGAAAAAAAATCTCTTTGGCTAGTTTGACAAGCGAATTTCTATATATTATACCAAATCAGAGCCTTTTCCCATATGAGAGGATTTTATATATAGAATACTCTCAGTAAGTTAAGAACCGTTAACTATCCAAAGAACCCCTGAAAAACCCTTATACAATTATCTCCTCCACAATTAATAGCACTTCAGTAAAGATAATTAAAAAGGTTATAGGAAATGCACCTTCTTGCGAATTAGCTTAATCTCACGCAAAAAAAAATGAGAAAAAGCCAACCTTTAACTTGCATCAAGAAATAATCATTTTTACCAAAACTACCTTTGCTATAATTATTGACCCCCCCCCCCTTTGCATTTAATAACTTGTACAACCTCCCTTTGCCAATAAGCAGCACATGGTCATCTCCTATAACTTATAATGTTGGAAAATTTGAGACCATTTGTCTTTATAGAATCTCTCCAGGTGGTCCTAGGTCCTCTCTAGTGCACACTCTTCTTTAGCTCATCCCACAGGTTTTCTACAAGGTTTAGATCAGGAGACTGACATGGCCATGGCAGAAGCTTGTTTTTGTGTTCAGTAAACTATTTTAGTGTTGATCTGGACATATGTTTCAGATCATTGTCTTGCTGGAACATCCAGTGATGACCCATTTTAAGTTTCTTGGCAGAGCAGACAGATTTAGATTTAAATATCCTGGTATTACATGGAGCATGTGTACCCTCGCAAGGGCCCAGGGCTTTAGGAGGAAACACTGCCTCACAACATTACAGACAAGCCACTATACACTATACACAGTGGGCATCCGGTTCTTTTCAGTGTAGCCACCCTTCTTTTTATGCTAAACACACATTGAGTATTTGTTGCCAAAAGCTCAATTATCATTGCATCTCACTATAGTATATGGTCCCAGTAGCGTTTAGTAAACTCCAGGTGTTTACAGCTGTGGTTAGATGACAGGAAAGGCTTTCTCCTGACATGCTTTCCAAATAATCTGTTGGCATGGAGGTGGCATCTAAACCCACCTTTGGATGGTATTTTTTTTTTGCCTCTCTTACTATCCTCCTCACTGTGCATGGGCGCAAAATAAACATACGTCCATGTCCAGGCAAGTTCGTCATATTTCCAGTTGATTGGAATGTTATAATCATTGTCCTAACTGTAGATATATACATTTACAGGAAAGCAGTTATTTGTTATAGTCATTCCCACACTTATGAAGGTCAACACACTTTTCCCTTATTTGAACTGTGTGTTTTTGTTTCTTTCCCATGCTGAAGATTAAGAGATTTTGACCTCTGTGTCACCTCATATATATAAATATATATATATATACCCCAGTGAAAAAGGAAGTCATAGATTACAGCCTGAAAGTTCCTAGACGCTCTGATGAACTTTAAAGCAAAACATACATAAATGAAAAGAACACTTCAGTTAGATTTTGTTTCTAAGAGTTTGTAGGGGTGCCAATAATTGTGGCACATGGGGATTCATGATTTATGGGGGCTTTTGATTTTTTTTTTCCCCTCAAAATAAATTTTCATCAATTAAAGTTTGGATTTTTTTTTTTTTACAGTGTGAACTTAAGCTAATTTACCGAAAGGCGACTTTCTTCAAACCCTTTTTTACTCATCTTTAGTGCCAATAATTGTGGCGGAGACTATATTTCTTCTAGAAGCACACAAACCGAACAGCTCATGCTTTTTCTCACCAGCTGCAGTCTATCTGTGTTTGTGATCCTCCACGAAAAACACTTTTAAGGTAGTATAAATATACAATCATGCACATTTTCTGTTCTAACACAGCGATATTCATGTGAATGCACACACAAAAACATAAACACACATGCATACAGACAGACTCACAAGCAGGTCTTACAGGCCAGGCTTTCAGAGCACACACACACACACACACACCCTGGCAGGGTCACGCACATGCGTGAACGCAGGCACGCACACAGCTGAAAGCAGTCTACTGAGAGAAGATTGACCACAAGATAACTCAGCAGCAGTGAAGCCCTCTCTTGTTCCCCTGAGTGTTCTTACATTTATTTTCCTTTATATATTATTCAAAGTTAAAATAATTAATTCAGGATATTAAATCAAGATGTTGGAAATCAATCCAAACCCTCTTCCAGGCTGGCTTTCAGTACAGTAACTGGCTCTGGTTAAGGCCAGCTTCAGCAGAGAGGCTCACTGAAGAACTCACATGGCACCTGACTGGCTGCTCTTTTGCTGTATGACTAATAGCTACATAGAAAATGGATGTTTTTTGGTTAGTTAGTATGTAAGAACTCCAGCTCTGAAGTGCTGCTACTAGAAACACTTAACATTATAATGCATTGATTAAAAATGACTGTAAATGTAGCAGTATGTATTTTTCCTTACAACTGTCACCTCTAGCACTGTAAAGTTGCTTTGATTAAGAGACTGAGGAATTACCAACTAATGGTTCCTGGGAGCTTAAGCTATAAATTTAAAGTCAAAAATACATGACAGTCCCAATCTTGAATTGTAATTTTGGTTTGGGGAAAATTAGTTCACTTTTAATGAGCCATATACATATTTATGAAAAGTAAGGCATTAAAAAAATCAGCCATATAGCCACATATGTGTGCTGGGTCCATATTAATGTGGCACCAGTGCCCAGTTCTTGCCAAGTTACACAGAGCCCAAAAGAGACCATTGATAGATAGAGTGCTTAAGTTCGTGACAATAGCTCAATGCCAAGCTTTGAAACGCAAAGCTGTGAAAGGCTGATTGGAAAAGAGTGGCCATAATGTTTAAATAAACACAGTCCAGTACACAAGGATCAATTGTATCAAATTTCAGCCCAGGAAACAGTTCTTTCAGCTTTACACCATCCCGTATGGATGACCTCCCAGTATATGTAAGATTGTCAATGGGTCTTGGTGCTTTTTCAGGCTCACAAAGCAAGGTGTGTTTAGTGGTAGTAGTAAAGGTGTGTGTTTTGGGGGGTAGTTTTCCTGGTAAAACTCATGATTCATGAGACGTGGACCAAAACACATGAGATCATATCTCTTGCTGGAGTACTGAAAAAGAAGTACTGATTACTGACCAAGTTTAATGACTGTATGACTTACAGCTTGGTCTGCATGTTTCATTTTGTGGCAGAAGAAGTATAAAAGGAAGAAGGAGGAGGAGGAAAGGAAGAAGAAGAAGAAGAAAAGGAAGAAAAAGAAGAAGAAGAAGAAGAAGAGGAAGGAGGAGGAGGAAAGGAAGAAGAAGAAGACAAGGAAGAAAAAGAAGAAGAAGAAGAGGAAGGAGGAGGAGTCGAGGAAGAAGAATGAAGAGGAAGAGCAGAGGATGAAGGAGGAGGAGAAGAAGAAGGAGGAGGAGGAGGAGGAGGAAAAGAAGAGGAAGAAGAAGAAGGAGGAGGAGGGGGAGAAAGAGGAGGAGAAGAAGAAAAGGAAGAAGAAAAAGAAGTAGAAGAAGAAGGAGGAGTAGGAAGAAGAAAAGGAAAAGAACATTAGGAAGAAGAAAAAGAAGAAAAAGAAGGTTACGTAGAAGAAGAAGAAAAGCAGGAGGAGGAAGAAGAAAAGGAAAAGAAGATTAGGAAGAAGAAAAGAAGATTAGGTAGAAGAAGAAAAGCAGGAGGGGGAGGAAGAAGTAAAGGAAAAGAAGATTAGGAAGAAGAAAAAGGAGATTAGGAAGAAGAAGAAGAAAAGGAGGAGGAAGAGGAAGAGGAAAATGAAAAGAAGAGGAAGAAGAAGAAGGAGGAGGAGGAGGGGGAGAAAGAGGAGGAGGAAGAAGAAGAAAAGGAAAAGAAGGTTAGGAAGAAGAAATAGAAGGTTAGGAAGAAGAAATAGAAGATTAAGAAGAAGAAAAAGAAAAGGAGGAGGAGGAAGAGGAAAAAGAAGAAGAAGGAGGAGGAGGAAGAAGAAAAGGAAAAGAAGGTTAGGAAGAAGAAATAGAAGATTAGGAAGAAGAAAAAGAAAAGGAGGAGGAGGAAGAGGAGAAAAAAGAAGAAGGAGGAGGAGGAGGAAGAGGAAAAGAAAAAGAAAAGGAGGAGGAGGAGGAGGAAAAGAAAAAGAAGAGGAGGAGGAAGAAGAAGAAGAATCCTAGCAAAAACTAAAGGGATCCATTGCTGCCTTTGTAAATTGTTAAACATATAACACAAAAACTTTTATAGTTCAGAGCTTTAAAATCATCATTGTTTGTTTTCAGATTTACTTTAAGAAACTGAAGAATCCATGGTATAAAAATCTTGACAAAAGCGAGGCATGTTGTAAATCTAGCACGCTCTCGCTTAGTTGGGCATTAAATAAGCATGTACTGTCTGGCTTGGGAAACTGAAACCTTGACATCTGTATGATCTGTATCTTATTGTATTGTTTATGTGCTTTCTTTTTCCTGTCTCCCTGAGAAGACACAGCGGCTACTGTGTTTATGGGAAATCGGCTCGCCGTCCCAATTCTCTCAGCAAATCGATACTCTTGTGAGATGACACCACAGTGGACTTACGGTTCTTTATGATGATGGCTAGCTAATTTTGGAATGGACGCTATTTTTCCTTCCTCCTTCATGACAGACATGGTTTAATTTTAGCATTAAAAATGTCAATCAGGCCAGAGGTGAGGTCTGGTCTGGGGATGCTACATGTAGGGTAAATTTATTGATGGAAAATGTATCTATATACTCTTAGAGACACTCTTAACCCCAAATCTGGATGCAGGTAATAATTCCAGGTTATAAAAGTGACAGTATGCTGAATCTCTCACAGAGTTATAGAATGTAAGGGGCTGGACCTGTCTATTAGTGTGTAATATTTCATACACACACACACACACACACACACACACACACACACACACACACACACACAATCCATGTGAGACCTCAGTCACCAAACATACACAGACACATGAAGATGACCAAAGAGTGTCATGGGTCATAAGGCACAGATGTCAACACACACACACACATGAAAAGATGAGCCAAGAGAGACAATCACTGTACATATACCAGGATGAGAGCCGGGAGAAATGGGTCATAAAAGCACAAACACACATCATACACACATCATATTTATAGAGAATATTCTTCTTTATATTTTCATAGATTTAAGTTTTACTCGCCGAGTCCACTGTACATAATTTAGTCTCGTGCAAAATCAACTTTATATGAAATCATTTTTTGTAGCGATTATTTTCCTTCATAAATTGTCCTCTGAGTCTTGCATCTTTCCCAAAATCTCACTTCTAATTGTTTAATCCGCTTGGAGACTTTTATAGATTTATCTGTATTCTTGCAATACTGTAATGTTCTCCGAGCTCTTTTGAAAATAACAATCAATATTTGTCCTAGACATCAACGTGAGTAATTGCTCTAATTAGCACGCATTGGTAATTTCATATTAATAGTCTGGGTGCAGGACAGCCGGGTTTGATTTCCACCGAGCTACAGTCTTGCTTATTTCTAACCTGCTTGCCATTCGAAGGTTGAAGCAGAAACACCAAACTCACGCATACACATAAGCGGCGTGCCTTCACGTGCCGCAAACAAGGCCCGGTTTTCCAGTCACGTCAGTGGTGGGAGTTAAAGGCTGCCTTGTGACATTGAAAGACCTGTCGAAAGTGTCTGGTGTTATATCGTGTAAGCTTCCCCTGCCATTAGCTCACACTGACCTTTCCTGCAGCTTCCTTCTGTCAGACTCACACCACCCTCCCGGTACTGGGATATGTGTGAATATGTGTGTGATGCGTGTAGCTGATTTTTTTGATGTGCATTTTGAATTCGTTCCTCTTTCAAGTCTCGCTGAAAGGGGCAAAACGGAGAAACGCAGTCATAAAAAGTCAAAGCGTAGTCAGACGTGTAGTGTACGGAGCAGACAGGCATTTGTCATCGTTTTTTATTTTCTTTCCCCTTGATGTGCCATAATTGGGGATTAATTCAAGAGCAGTGCAAAAGAAATCGATAATGAATTAATGTAAGGACAGAGGAAGTCATTAAAGGCAATAAAGACAGAGGTTATGATGAAGATGGCATCAGCCACAAAGACAGACATAGAGAGAGAGAGAGAGAGAGAGAGAGAGAGAGAGAGAGAGACACAGAGAGAGAGAGAGAGAGAGAGAGAGAGAGAGAAGTGGTGAGATGATGAGACAGACTCCAGGGAGGCTGGTGTCACTCCAACGATGTCATTAAAAAAATTTTGCACAATTATAGCAAGTCAAAGGAAAGCAGCACTGTCAGTGTAGTGTCTGATCTAGGTCAACTGGCGGTAACATTTCTTGGCAAGTCCTGGCTTTAACTGATGACTTATGGTGTGTGGTGTGTGGTGTGCATGCATGTGTGTGTGAATATTATATTGTCTTAAAAATTATATTTTTATTATTTATTATATTACTTTTATTTCCTTAAAATAAATGTACAGCAACTAAAGATCTGATTTCTCTCATAGGTTTAAGATTAAATTGATTAAATGAATAATTCTGCAGGATTCTTACACATACGCTATAAATACTATAAATACAAATATACTATACTATAAATACATTCCCCCCTGGAATGTTTAATGTAAAATTTGACTTAGATGTTCATTCCTGGTTTCAAGCGGTACAAGCAAGCGGTACATTTCCAGACACATTTTCGGCTTGCTGTTTAGGAAAGCAATACGTTAATTAGTAGGTCACTGGTTCAGAAAACATCCTGAAAGCTGTCTGGGGTCTGCAAAGAAAGAAGCAAATGAGAAGAATGGAGAAGGAAATCTCAAAGAAGAATTGGATATTTTTGCCTGGAAGCATTTACCAGTTGATTTTATTATTTAAAAAAAAGAAAAGTGCTGATATGTTTTTGAAGGCAGAGAGTGGATACAAATTATTTACACTTTGTTGTACTTTTCATTACTCTACTTTTCATTATTTATGCTTTAAAGCATCTTCAGTTTAAATAGTTTCTTCAAGACACATGAAAGCAGCGAAATGCATGCATATTTCAGCTGTTGCTCATCCTGCATCACAAGGCAGTGTTATCCACTCAGAGGAAAGTGCTATCTACCTGCATACAGAGGATGAGAGGATGCTCCTCCCACCCACATTTTGCCCTCTTGAACTGCAATATCTGACTGATAAGCCAAGCGCTTTTCGGTTTAAATAATTTATGTAAGGGTGTACTCTCGGTACACAATCTGTACTATACTCAAGCATGTTTAACCCCCAAAGTCCTGTTCATTTGACTGGTGTGATCGCCTGGACCCTCTTATAGATCTGGGTTCAGGCACAGTTCAGTAGGACTCTAGCATGGGATGCATCTATTGCTATCTGTGTTTGAGCACAGAACTGAAATGATGTCAATGATGTGAATGTGTCCTTTAATATGAATATTTGGGTTAATACAGGTCTGCTCCTCATCTTATCGTTGAATGTGAATTGGAGTTGGTGAGTAAAGATGCAGCTCAATAGATCTATACAGCATGCAAGAGAGCTGTGTGTCACCACACCTAAAACAACTCCAGATAAGCCACAAATGAAGTACAATGGTCGTACTGAACACCATGCAAGTCTGCCGTGCAAATCTGCTTTTCTTCAACACAAATAGTCTATTATGATGACATAAGCATCATGACATAGGCAAGGATGGCTCAATGGTTAAGGTGTTGGGTTACTGAATAGAAGGTTGGGGGTTCAAGCCCCAGCACTACCAAGCTGCCACTGTTGGGCCCCTGAGCAAACCCTCAGCTGCTCAGTTGTATACATGAGATAAATGTAAGTCACTCTGGATAAGGGTATCTGCCAAATGCCATAAATTTCAAATGTCAAATAAGCATGCTCAGGCCCAGACGTTAAGTGACTAAGGAGGAGGGACAATAGTGCCTGGGCATGGTACAAGGCAACCGCGATTAATTTGAGTATGCCCAAAGTGTGTCCTAAGACTGAAAAAATACCATATTTTATTAAAAAAAATTAAACTATCTTTGATTAAACATCACTGCTGATCCTTCTCTAGAACGTCAATACTGATCCATGACAATTAATGCTTATCAATACTGATGTAAAAAAATCCCTAAATCCCAATTGAATTCATTCATTTAGTCTGTATCAGGTTTCCAATGGAGCCTATTCCAGGAAAACTGGACGCAGTTATAGACAGGAATAGAGCATGTGTACACACACATTCACACACTCATTCAATTTCGAATCACCAGTCCAGCTATCTGCATGTTTATGGGGAGAAGATGTGAAACTCTATACATGTCAGGAGTAAACCAGGAATGCTAGAGATAGGAGAAGGCAACACTACCTGCTGCACCGATATCTCCATATCTAAACACCTGTTCTAATACAAACCTGTAGTAGTGGATCCACTCTCTTACTACCCAGCCTTAAACTATATGGCTCCATGTTAGAGTGATTGTTGTCCTTCGTAAGAACTGATAAAAGTTCTATAGTCCCGGGATGATTGATGCATGGAAGGTGCTGAACACACAGCCGTCTGTGTGATAACACAGCCCCTAACACCGATTCAGCCCATAAAGCAGACCCCCAGACAGCCGAGCCACTGGCGTCTGGACTGGGTTAATGGAGAATGGGCCAAGGCCCGGGGTAATGTTGTTGGATAAATGATTATTGATTAGATAAAGGTTGAGTTAATCATTAGCCTTCATCCGTTTTACCCACTGACTCTGACCTTTCCTTTCATACTGCAGCTTTCCATATGATGATTTGATCATCTCTCTTTCTTCCTCTCTAGCTCGATCCGCTCCTTCTATCGCACCATAGAGAGTGGAAAAGAGCGGGATAATATCTTGGGCGGTGGTATCTCTACAGGAATCTGTATGTACTTTGGCAGGTTTGGTGGACGTATAAAATGTAACATACACCCATTGCAGAACATATTATTAGATTTCAATTATTAAAGTTCGGTTTTATATTGCGATTTCAATAATTAACGATCTAGGGAACGTGTGAATGAAAGCAAAAGGGTGAAAGAAACAACAGGTAAATATATTTCTATGTTTGAAGACAATATTTCCCCCTTTTTTTTAAATGACTTACACACTAACAGCTTTATAATAACCGCATATAGAGCTGTCATCTGCTGAGCACTCTAGTATGTTTGCACTTCCCATTTACGGCATGTGTCTGTGTGTATATGAGAGAGTTCTCAGCTTGTTACGACACATTAAAATCCGGTTTCTATAGCAGCTGTATTTATTGAATTACTCTGAATTTCCCTCTTAATCGACAGCTAACCAGCTCCAGAAGCTTTCTCCCATCTGGGCGCAATCAGCGCAGGAAATCCGTCGCTTCCCTTTTCTTCTATTTATTCACAAACCCTTGCTGGAATCGCGATGTTTATTTAAAGTAATGCTGCACAGAGAACTACCGCGCTGAGGGAAGAAAATGAAACGTTTTCACACAGAATTACATTTCCCAAAACAATTGTTTCTGCCACTGATCCCTTTTCTAAAAGTGCTGCTGTGATCAGACTAACCGTTGCATGGCTTTGTTTCTACACTCCGTCTTTATCGTGTAGAATACCCCGAGAGGATCCGATCTGACGGGGCTGGTTGGTGTTCTGTACAGCATGAGGATGAATCCTTAAAACCGTAAGTTCATACCTAAAGTACAGACAGCAATGTCTTCATGGAAGACTGAACTCATTATTTTACATGTATTGTACTTTTGTGCATGATGTATTTGGCTCTTGTGTGGCTTGATGCATGTAAATACAAATACATCTTCATTTCTCATTTTTTGACCAAAGAATGTATGTGCATGGTGCACCCAACACATGCTGTTAATCAACTTGGACTTGGAGCATCGGGCCGCATCACGCCACCCAGGCATTGATTATTTCCTGAAATATATCATGTTCAGCACAGCATGCATGTACATTCTTTGGTCACAAATGGGAAAAGAAGTCGTATCTGTACTTATAAGATGCACAAGAACCAAATACATATGCACAAATATGCAATATGTGTCACAAAAAAAGTTCACATCCCAACACTTATATTTGGCAATAATCACAATTTCTTT
Organism: Hassar affinis; assembly: GCA_025674545.1. NCBI lineage: Eukaryota > Metazoa > Chordata > Actinopteri > Siluriformes > Doradidae > Hassar > Hassar affinis. The sequence continues at coordinate 7,757,478 of JAOVYV010000035.1, read as the reverse complement.
TTCTTTTTATGTTCTGGAATGTCCACAAAACAGAAAACAAGTAGGTTATCCTTTACTGCACATAATAGCAGCTATCATCAGCCATTCCCTCACCAAACTCTTCTTCCTTTCTCTTTAAGTTGATCAGACAAATAAATGCAGCTTGCCATGTAAATGAGAATCCACAAAGACGTCCAATCTGAAGGCGCTGTCATGTTGAAAGGAGATCACTTTACCTCTGACTGATAGCACCGACACTGAAGACTCCTTCAAAAATACCAAATAAACATCTCTTCCTTGGAACTGATCCACACTTAACATTTACACATGCTTATTAAAGTTTATTAATCTGCCATACAAACCCATGTGTAAGATTTGTCACCTGTTTATTAATCTGTTTAATAATCAGGCATGCAAATCCATTTGTAAAATGTTACCATAGAAATATACAGGGGTCAGACAATGAAACTGAAACACCTGTCATTTTAGACCACAATAATTTATTAGTATGGTGTAGGGCCTCCTTTTGCGGCC
>JAOVYV010000035.1:7707536-7710899 GCA_025674545.1 Hassar affinis | reverse complement strand
GCCGCAAAAGGAGGCCCTACACCATACTAATAAATTATTGTGGTCTAAAATGAAAGGTGTTTCAGTTTCATTGTCTATATGCCATGTATCTCTCAGTCTAGTTCAGCACACGCAACTACAATCATGGGGAAGACAGTTGTGGAGAAGACGATCATCAACACCCTCCACAAGGTCATAGAAGGTCATTGCTGAAAAGGCTGGCTCTTCACAAGAGTAATATTCTAATCATTCGATACTGGATTTCTGCTTTTCATGAGCTACACACCATAATGATCAAAATGAAAAAAAAAATGCTTGAAGTATGTCTCTTGACATGCAATGAATATAAACTACATGACTGTTTACCTTTTAAATCAAATTAAATTATAAAGTATAAAGTAAATGTTAAGTTTTTGAGCTGCACTAGTAGTTAACCTACATTTAAAGGAAGAAAATGCTTTTATTTCAGTTTATGTATTTAAATAAAATAAATGAATGAATTCATTTTTTGACAGATTTGTTTTCTCAACTTTTCTGCCAATTCATATAAACTTGGGCTTTAGGAATGTAAAATGAAATGTTTTTTGTTTGGTTTGTATGTAAAACGGTCTTAGATTTATGGTACTTTTTATAATCACTGTAATAACTACGCGGTACATTTACGGTTAAGGGAACAGCCCTGTGAGCAGGACATCACGGGCTCGAAGCCCAGGCCGGCATGTGTGAAGCATCGTTGAGCAAAACTCCAACTCGCCAACTGCCAATAATTCACTTTCCTGAAGTTTTCTTCCTTTTTTTAATTTTAGATGTTAACTAATTACTGGTAATGATAATTATTGTTTTTTCCAGACATTTTCTGGCACCCCTGCTGCCCTCAAATTACTCTTATTTACATTTTTTTACAGTGTAAACATCAATATGTGCAACACGGTAAATGAAACACTCGGGTAGTTCACACAGTTCTGCGTCCTTGTTCTTCTGAAACGAACTTCTAGCCTAGAACAGATCTACCGCCAGGATGGATGTGATGATAGATCATTTCCAAATTTTACTAATGAACAGGAAGTCTTTTGTACACTTTCCACTGCCACAGAATACATTTATTCAGCTGTTAAGTTATTTAAAGTCTATTTTAAAGCAACGCATGAACCGGTGTCGGCTTCTCTCCCCGGCCACCTACTTCATCCATCGGCGCACTTTTATGACACACTCATCCTCGCTTCCTGGTGCGTGGGGAGAGGATGTCGCTCCTGACAAGGGCCTCACTGTTTATGAATTCCTCCAGTCTGATCCAGCCACAGAATTCTCTGGACATAAAAAAGAAGAAGACAAGTGTGTATGGCAGTCAGGGTGTGTCTCAGTCTGTACTGTCATAGCATTCAGAGTGTATTAAATGTGTCTTGTGCATGTCTGAGTATTTTCTATGAATATATGTGTGTGTGTGGGTAGTATGTAGGAGGCAATAAATCACTCGGATCAATTGTGGGTTGTGTTATGGAATTCCAGACGGGAGCTGGCTGTGGTGTCAGGCTTCGGAGTATACAGCTGTCTCTGAATGTCCACTAGTGTCCTAACACACACTATACCTCGCAGACGTTACACTCTTTATCCAACATCAAGCAGTGTTGAGATTCTCTTCATGCAGGTGTATCAGTGTAACGACTTGTACGATAATACTGAGTGGGAGGAAATTACAGGTAGTTGTTAACTACAGATAGATGACATATTAAAGGAAAAAAGCAATGTAAAGTAAGGTGTTAGTAAGGTACTGGGGTTGGCACATTCCACCAGAACAGCTTCATTGTGTCTTAACCCAGATGCAACAAGTCTCTGGGAATGAACCGGAGTGAAGTATTGTGTTCCTCCTAAAGATTTTCCCTCACTGCATGTTTTGATGAGAGCAGTGTCTTAACACATGGCTCCAAAATCTCTCGTAGGCGTTCAGCCGGGTCGAGATCTAATAAGCGTGAAGGACATAGCCTTCTTAGATAAGAATCGCATTCTTTTTATTTTCATTTCAAACCATTCAGTGAGCCCTCACGCCCCGTGGATGTGTGCAGAGTCGTCCCGGGGCCGACCACACCCATCAGGATAGAAACGTTTCATTCAAGGATAAAGGTTTTCCATAGATGAGGGGGCAAGTCGAGGTGAACCATGCCAGCAAAACAAATAAACACCCCCAAAGCTTAACAGAGCCACTCGATTTCCCTTTAAAAGTACATGTAAAAAATTTTAAACAGTAATCTGTTGTTGTTTTTTTCCCTTAATGTTAATAGTAGTAAGACTATCACCATCAGTTTAATTTTAATGACTGCATAGGAAATCGTTTTTTTCCTTCGTCTGAGGTGGCACTATAAGTTGATGGCTCAGGATGTGGCTCAGGACATCGAAAAAAAAAATGCCACAGCAACCCGTACTGCAATACTGCAATATCACTTTGCCAGTATTACTTCAGTTCTTATATTTCCTTCTGTTACAGTTACTGTGACATCACTAGGCGTATATAATACCTATATATAAATTGTTCCACAGCTAGCTATCAGGATGTCCAGTTAAGTTTTGTGATAGCATTTAAATATATGTAAGTTACAATATAATGCAGCTCTCAGATTGCAAAACCTAGCACAGAGCAAAAAAAAAAACCCAGGCTTTAACATTCTGTTGTATACCGATTACATCCACATCAAGTAGTGCTGGAGGAGGAGACAAGGTAGAGTGAGAGCGACAGATTCACCATCCTGTGTGTGTGTGTGTGTGTAAGGTTGGAGGGACTGCGGCTGCTTTCTCCGCTTATCTCTCCATCATGACACAGGGAACTGCGCTACATTAATACCTGCGATAGAGACTGTCTGCCTCGCACCTCTCTACAATGCAGATAAGCTTCAGCAGCGCAGGATTATCAACACAGCCTCACTCTCGCTCTGTATCTCTCTCACACACTTACACTCACGCTTTATTTATTGTTTAGAGGCGCTGGGTAAAAAAAAAAAACAGAAAAGATGGAAAGGGAGAGTAGCGTAAAAAAAAGGTAGTGGATTAAACAAAAAGATTGTATTGTGAAAATGTTGCATATTGGATTATTAGAATAAGAGGTTGAGAGAATTTCCTTTATTATAGTAAAGTATTTTTTTAAATAGCCAGAGGATCTATATTTTGCTCCCACTTGATTTTCTCGTTTATTTGAAACATAATAAGTTTATGTGTTTATGAATTCAGTGTAATACTTTTTTTTGCACTCTGTCTCCATTAGTCAGGTATGTTTGAAACGAGATTAAAAAACATCTCAGTTGTGTTCTCTGGCTCAGGCTTTGTAGTGTGTGGAGTGCATATGTGTGTATTTGATTACCATTGTGTGTGTGTGTTGGGGTGAGTTATTTGAGGCGT
>JAOVYV010000035.1:7700036-7702536 GCA_025674545.1 Hassar affinis | reverse complement strand
CAGCCGTGTGTGTTTATACAGAAGTGTTTGCGTCTTAGTGTGTGTGTTTGTGTGTACGTGTGTGTAGAAGCAGAGCTAAGCGAGGCCCTGGGGATCACAGCAAGCCAGATCTGTTCTCTCCCATTACCCTGCAACCCGCTCTAATGGGAGACTGACACAGCCCTGTGACTCTGTGTGTGTGTGTGTGTGAGAGAGAGAAAGAGAGAGAGAGAGAGAGAGAGAGAAAGAAAGAAAGAGATATATGTGGGAGGAGGGATAGTGAGAAATGCCGAACCAGAAGCCATGTGTTGGATAAAAATGGAGGGAGGAGCAAGAGATACACATAGCGTAATGGAGAGAGGAATATCATACATCTCTCTCTCTCTCTCTCTCTCTCTCTCACCCCCTCCACACTCACACACACACACACGCATACTAGGGATATCCCTATGTGTGCGCATGGAAGTGTGTGACCTCTGGTTGCACTCAGGACTGAATGCCGAAAGTGAAGTATATCTGACTAACAAAGGCAGGGGAGGGATTTTCCCAAAAACCAACACTGACTCTAAAAAAAGACACAGTGTACATATTTATTGCACTACATACACACCAAACCCAGAACAGTATAATAATATGACATATTTCTGGAGGGTTTTTTTATACATACACTTATACACTTATACATGCACTGACTAACGGGAGGAGGAATATTATTTGAAGAGGATGCCTGGAAGGCTGCGTTCACACAGCGGGCAAAAGTGGCCCAAATCCCCATTTCTTCGAGTATGCCGCGTTTGTTACCTGCATGGCTGTGTGAACAGCATAAAGCACACGGAATCTGACATGTTCAAATCTTTTTTTTCTCCACTTTCATATACGGTTCTGAAAAGACCCGATCCAGGGCAATGCGAGCTGAACAGGCAGAACGGAATTCCTGCGACTTTTCCGTCAATCGAAGTCAGCATTTGTGAGAAGGAAAGCTGGAGCATCACTGTGAAGAAGGATTGTCGTAACGGAAGATAAATATTTGGCTGATTAAGCGGCAGATATTGCAACCGTTCAAACCGTGTCTGAAAAGATCTTAAAAGGAATGTCGGAGCGTGGCCGTGGGAGAACGTGGCTGCGACGCCAATGGAAATTAGGACGTTTAAAAGCAAAATTGTGACGTGCGCGAACCACGGCGGGGAAAAAAGTGGGCGTGGCTGATGAATATGCCGTTTTTGTATTGCAAGCTTGAATATGGGTATAGGACTGAGTTTAGGAGCATGACCTGTTCTGGTGAATGTCAGATGTACGAACAGTGTATGAGTAGTATCTTAGTAACAGACAAATAAAATATTTAAAAGATTTGGTGAGGAAATGAGATTCGGGCCACTTGTGAGCATAGCCTGATTTGTCCGTGTTTTGCATGTGACGGTTGTATACTGTATCTAGTGATTTTGTGTGTATGTGTTAAGAAAGAGCGAGAGATAGACAGAGAAAGAGAGAGAGACGGGGTGTACGAGTGCGCATGTTCTATTAAGGCTCTCTGTGGCTCGATCATTCTCTTGTTCGGGAGCATCTTTAATAATTGTCCCTCTTTCGGAGTGTTAATTAATTAACGGAGGCTGAGTGACCCAAGACAAAAGCGTCCAACGCTGCAGCACAAGGAAACAAAAGAATGAGGAAGAAGTGACATTAGAACAAGCAGTTCATCCAAAAAACATCTATTCAGACAAATAAAGAGCCCAGATTGTATTTATTTGGAAGTCTTATAAGCTGTGAGATGCATTTCACATGGCACACACACACATGGACTAGCGCTGATGATGCACATGATTTTGCGACTTACATACATCAGTAAAATAACACATGGAGTGAGAAATATTCTGGATTTTTCCGTCACCAATTAAACCAAGAAACTATTGTGATCAAGTGCAGCAACCAATGGATGTAGGCAGGAGGCGGGACTTAACGCACCTCACAGCATTCTTATATTTTTTTTCATCCTATTTTTTAACCTCATCCTTAATGTTGTACGTACATTACATATTTCTTTCTCCTCTTCTTTCTCCCTACTCACTTGACTACTACTTTAGTTTCATTCATTTACTTTCATTCATGTTATGTCCGTTTTCAAATGAGAACTGCTCATACAATGGTGAGCCGGTCTTCTCTTCCAGAAGACAGAATAAGAAGCTCTTGTGGTAATACACATGGAGTGATCAGTGACAAAAATGCATCTGCTAATACATTTGCAGGTAGCACATCTCAAACGGTACTTTAGCTACGATTTTACACATCATTTAATTTGCTCCTTATAAGCATCCTGATAATGTTTTTGCTCCCGTTCTGCAGATAATGAGTAGAGGGTCATTAAAAAAACAAAAAAACAAAGAAGTTTCAAAACCATCCTAAAGAATTCAGAAGTGAAATTTCAGCCAGGTTTATGAGAAGGATGATAAGCCAGTCAGTCAGTCATTTTCTGTACCGCTTATTCCCAGTTAAGGGGTCACGGGGGAGCCGGTGCCCAGCCGGCAAC
>JAOVYV010000035.1:7686011-7699936 GCA_025674545.1 Hassar affinis | reverse complement strand
GGTCGCCCCACCCGGGGATCGAACCCGGGTCCTTCTTGCTGTGAGGCGACAGCGCTATCCACTGCGCCACCGTGCCGAGGATGATAAGCGAGAACCAAAATAATTCTCTCTGCACGTCCTGTGAGGAGTGGTAACACAGGCCAAGGCACGGCCTCATGAATTCCTTCTTCAGGAAAGCCACAGTCATGTTTGAAGAGGAAGTTGTCTTCTCGGTAGCTGGGAGTGAAGAGAGTTTGCAGTGAGTGTAGTGAAATGTAGAAATGGATCAGCACCTGCATTCGCTTGCTTTGCACAGTGACAGGAAAGGTAAGACCGGGTCAAGGTTAAACAACACAGCTGGCAAAAATCCACAGTGCACTGGGTCATAGGATTTCATTCTCTCACTCTCACACTCGCACATAAAATACATTGGTTGTATTTTATTGTTTATAATGTACTAATAATGAAGTAAGAGGGAGTAAGAATCAGATCCTTGTACATTTTCACACTGCAAACATAGAATTTAAATTTAGGGTAAATGAATATTAGCCCTCAATATCAGTTCTCAGCGTCCTTGATTATTAATATTGGTATTAATATAGGCCCAGGAAAAAAAATTATATCAGTCGATCCCTGCCAATAGTGAAAAAGTTGTATAGTAAACAGTTTTTGAATTGAACTTAGATTTTAAGTGTTCATGTAACATTAGTGTTGGAATTTAAAATGGTCCAAGCAAGACTTTTATTTCAGACATGCAAACATATCTATAAACAAAATGTAATCTGTCTAATAATAGTTTTTCTTTTTATTTCGTTTCGTTTTGTTTTCTTTTGTTTTGTGTACAGTTGTATTCAGTGCCCAATCATCATAGAATTTGATAAAATACAATATAATTTTGTGAAGCTTCAGAATATTTTTTTTATTAGGAATATGCCAGGTACGCTAAGAATAACAAAGCTAGACAATAAAAATACACATTTATGAAGCACATTTATTTCCAAATAGGTTTCAGTAGAACCAAACCAATATTTCAGTTTTCTTGTTCATATCTGTGAGATTTTGGCTAAATTTTTCATCTCTTCCAAAATTCTGAATGTTTTGAAACTTCTAATTTAGTAAGAGATGAACTGGAGGGACTCTAGCGATCTGGGTTTAGTGCGTTTTATGTCAGAAAAGCCTGTGAGAATCTTACTTTGGTCAAAAATTGGAGTTTTTTATTGAATATTATAGTAAGTAAGCAAGTGGGATGTATGTGGGATGTAATAGTAAGCAAGTGGGATGTATGTGGTGTGTGTCTTCTGTGTGGGGACCGTAAGAGTTGTTTTATTTTGTTGTGTTTTTTACATTTTTAACAAAAATAAAAGACCCAAAAGTTGCGTTTCCATTACTGGGGTCAGAGTTAGGGTTACCATTAAGTAGGTGCACTAATAATTATGTCAATGGAAAGTCCTCAGTCCTCCAAGTATAGCAATACAAGCATGTGTGTGTGTGTGTGTGTGTGTTTCTGCTGGCCTGAGAAAGGCTAAAGAGGTAATGAGGTTAGAAACACTAAATGATAGAAGTGTGGAAGATAGGAGGAAGCACTGTGTGTGTGTGTGTGTGTGTGTGTGTGTTTACCCATGAGAATATCAACTCAGTGGTGTTTGGTCCTCTAGGTTTAAATATTAGGAGGATGCGTTCCAAGAAGCACATGTAAAATTTTGATTGGAAATCACTTTGTGATGCGATAAATTCTAAAACAGGACTCGCGCCAATGAAAGTGTTTTTGAACGCAGCCTGAACGATACACCATTGAAGTCACGATGATGATCCAATAACATTTCTGTTCCACAGTTGTTTTAACAGTTGGCGATGCCTTTGTTTGCTTAATCGGTCCGGGGTGAAGCAGAGGACCATGAGCTTGATCTTTCTCTCTCCCTCTTTCCTGCTCTCGGTCTCTCTTTCCAACCCAACCTGAATGCATGCATCGATTTCGAAATGCAAATCTCCACATCTCTGAAAGTTGAGGATTGAAATACATACGGCGTGTGCGCTGAGGAAGCTGTCGTCTCGCGAAGGCCCGGAGCTTTAGTGTGAGTGTTAAGGAGCATGGTGAGGGAAGCACTGCTCTCCAGAGTGGTTACCGGTTGTCATGCACTAGCAGAGAGAGAGCGGGGGTGTGTAAACACACACACACACACACACACACACACACACACACACACACACACACACATGCACACAGACTGTCAGAGTCTCTCCCGCTGAGTGGCATGAGCTGGCGATTAGTTGTGCTAGCGTCTATGTTTACCCGCTCTGTGTTCAGCGGCTGCCGCTGCACCTCCTCGGCTCTCTCTCTCCTCTAATCCGGGCTGCCTCCTCTCTCGCTCGCTGTCGTCTGTCATCACTCCCCGAATACTCGAAAATGCTTGCCGGTTTTCCGGCTGCCGCGAACCCATCCCGATCCTATATAGAGTGTAAAGAAGAACGGCCAGCCTCCTGCTAAGAGTGTTGGGACAATTAGGGAAAAGTACATGTTGTTACACAGCGGCTGGCCCTGTAGCCCATGTAATTAACACTCACTACGCACCATGCAGTGTGTAAACAAGGTCTGAGTAATTCCATAGGTAATAAGGCTGTCGGTTAATACACTTCAGCCCCAATTTCTGATCCTGGGCATGGTTGAAGTGTAGAGTAGTCTCTGCCCTCACTTTCACTCCTCTCTCTCTCTTTCTCTCTCTCTTTTCCTTCTCAGTAAGGTGCCTCCATCCGTCAGAGGGCCTGGTCGATGGGCGTCTCTGTGGGATCGATGGCGTGCCTGTCCGCTCTCTCTTTCCAGCTCATGGCCCCTATCCCACCCCAGTGCTACACACATACACACATACACACACACACACATAAACTCTCACTCACATACACATACACACAAACTCTTCTGGCCTCCCCACCAATTTGTCTGTGTGCGTCAAATCGCAATAATTAAGCATTATTGATCTCAGATTCAATTAACTTCATTAACGCGAGCCATGATAGCCGGAGAGGAGAGGAGAGGAAAGAAGGAGAGGAGAATGGAAAACGAACGGAGAGAGGAGAAAGAGATATGCGCTATCTCTCGTTCTCCAGCCGCACACAGACAGCCTGTCTGCTTAAGGCTACAAACCATTTTCCCCCTAATGATATCACATTGCAGATAGTGCCACATTAGAAGAGAGATACCTCCCATTATAAATGTGGGCTTTGGGGGCTATATATAGCAGATTTAATTACCAAGTAGTTCACTCTCTCGTCCTGTCCTTCTCATTCACACGCCCAGAAGTATCGGAGGATTGCGGGAGCCTACAGATATCCTACAGAAATACTTCACTGAGATCTAACACCTGTGTCATGAACACACTGCAGGTTCAGATCCACTGCCAGGAGTTCGCCTTGACTCAAGCAAACGTGTTGAAGCTTACTGGTACTCGTATATATGTACGTGTAGAACACGATGTAGAACAAATCATTCATGGTGTAGCAGTTAACATACACTATAATAAAGTGGGGTTGCTCCTACCATCCTATAAATGAGACTTCCTGTTCTGTGATTGGCTAGAGGTTTGGTAGAAGATTTTATCCTCACTTTAGCAAGCATAGTAGAGTTTCTGAAGTACCAGAAAAACTGGTATACCAGAAGAGGGAACGTTGTACCGTCCTCACAGTGATGTTTGTTGAGGCCCCAGCATTGAATTCCGATGTTATTTAAAGCAGTGTTGTACTCCTATCCTGTGAAATGATTATTGCCAGATTCTTACGGCGGAAAAATCTCTAGAAGCTTCCATAGATGTACATTGCATCATATACGCACTGGCGGATGCAACCAATGACGTGCATAGGTAGTGGTGCTATGTTTTTGCATAGGCACTAGTACCAGTTTTTCTGGTAATTCAGTGCAGTTTTTTGTTTTGTTTAGTTAGTTAGTATTGCACATAGTCTGTCATATCCCCTTTGCCTTTTTTTCTCAGTATATTCGAATATCTTGTGTGCGGTAGCAAAAAAGTATTTGATTTGCAAATTGGACGGAGTGGACGGAGCCATTTGTGCTCATTTTGTGGTTTCATTGTCCTCCATGTACATCCAAACTAAGGTTACTTTTATTTGAATAAAAAAAAAAAAGTGAAAGTTTGTGCTAACATTAATAAGAAAAAATCATAGAGTCATTCCATAGAATAATGGAAGTTTTACCAGTTAACTCATCCAGTGGCTTCATGGTATTAAGATTACTATGACAGCCCTGTAGAAAAACATTTTTTCTATCTGATGTATACTATAACAAAAGGGTCTACTGATTAAAATCTGCTGATTGTATTATTTTTTTAAATAAAAACATATTTCAATAAAGCTGTAAATGTTTTAGCCAGGATACATCCTCTCTAAATTCCCAGCATCAAATATGAAGGACTTTGGTAATTTTCCACAAATTTGGGAAGACTTATCAGGCCCGTTATCTTCACAATGATTATTATTCTATTGCTTCAAATTACGCAAATGATAAATTAATGCAATGTAGTCATGGCAAGTGATGTTTAATAGAAAGCCTGGTTTTCATATGAAGGAGTGTGAGATTTCATTTCATCATTCAGGCCCTGCTTAAGCTTCCTGTAAAATCTTGCACTAGTTTGTGCGTGAAATATCAGGAAGGGTTTCCTCTCAGTCTGATAAGTGCCGCTCACCTCCAGGGTTCAAAGCTGCACTCTCTGCTGGTCATCTCTCTGGATGTCCAAGTGTAAATTAGATCAACCTCTATCTACCAATCTGATGCCAATTCATTGGGAAGTTTATTCTCATTTCGAGCTCCCTCCTCCTCTCCTCTCTGCCACGGTCGGCACTGGAGCATCCTGTTCTCTAATTAAAAGAGCACCTGCGTGGTGTGTTCAGACCCAGACTGAAAACAGACGAACCTGGAGATGAAAATGCAATATTGTTCTCAGCCAGAATACATAGAGTCTGGGTACACTGGGGGCAGGACAGCCTGGATCACGGCCAGGGCAACTGTGTGTGTGTGTGTGTGTGTGTTAAGCATTTGGGTCTTTCCATGCAACCCTCCTCCTTTTTTTTCCTCCTCTTTCACCTCTGTACACAGTTTCTCTGTGCTCACCATCAGGCTGATTGTCATGCCAAGGATTTTGTGTTTGGTGTCAAATGACTTTGGAATAATTCTGTCTTTTTTCATATACAAATTAGTTAGGTGCATAGGCAGTCTCTAATGCCAAGTCATTCCTGGCCATGCTGGCTGCTGAGGTCAAGGTCAGTGTAACAGAGGACACGTTAATCAATGATAAAGCTTGACCTTCTCCATATTCCTTCTCGTTTTCACTCAAGTTTGAGGTACATCCTGTTATTTTTCAGTATTCATTTTCAATTGTTGAGGCTTATTTCATAATAGGAATAACGTCTGCCGCTTAAGGTATGTGTGTGGTTGTGTGTGTGTGTGTGACTGTGTGTGCATCATAATCCCAGGTTTTAAGGCAGGTTTTGTATAGAGAAGAAAGATTTTTTAATGTTGCCATTTGGCCTTGATGTAAAGTGCTGTTTTGCTTCCTGAACGAAGGCATTGTTCTCTTAAACAGCTGTCTTTTTGGTTGATTCAGAACAGATGGCGGTGTGTGCGTGAGCATGTTCATGTGTTACAGTATGTGTGTGTATACTATGTGAAAGCTGCCGGGCACTAAATTATGAAGAGCCCTATTCCATGTCTGTGCTTTTTTTAAATTTTTTTTATTAGACCTTAAACTTTCACTTTTTAAAAGCCGTACACATGTCTAGAAATGAATTCAAGAGTCAACAGCGTCCATGAAAAACCGGCATATAAAAAAGTGTGCACGTTATAATTCTAACATAAATCTAAATCTAAACATTTACGGGCAAATTTGTAAATTAATCCTAATCACACATTTCCCCATGGAGAGCATTAAAAGCCTGTATAACTACGCAGAATGCCTAAAGGCATGATGTGTGCGTTAATCAGCTATATCTGGAAGCCAAGAGGTGGGTGTGCCTCTGCTGATCTCGTGCCATCACATTGCCAAGGGCTACAAGAAGACTTTCCTAATGATGGCTATGTTATTTTCACTTCAGATTTTTTTTTTTAAATGCCCATACAATAGATGCACAATGTTTCCATTGTTATGAGGTTTGCCGTGGCAGTAATGTTCTGATGGTGAAATATGGGCATTTAAAAACTGAAAAAGGAGCTGTTTGTGTTGAAATTCATAACATCTGTTAAGCGAATGGAGGTATATTTTATATGAAACTACTTTTTAAAGCTTCGCAGTGTCTCCTACATGCGAGCTGACGGATAGTGTGTTTAGATTGGGATCTGTATGCTGTGTTGTAATTGTAGCATAGATAGTTTGACTAGCGCAGTCATTTAAAATGATCGAATGTGTTCGGCGAAAAGCCCTGCATACCGTCCTCACTCAGAGCTGTTTACATACCTGGTCAATGTGTGATGAAGAGTTACACGTCGGAATGCGCAGAATTACCACAATGTCCTATACACCCTCCCTGCTCACATTCTCTCATTTTCTCTATTGCGCTCTCATTATTCACTGGCATATTTCCTTGTTCTTGCAAAAATGACAATAAATGAAAACAATTAGATGTTTTCTTCCTCAGTTCCGTCCTTACGCCTTCCACATTTGAATCATTTTATTTCATGAGCTATTGTATTCAAATGTGAGCTGAGTGCATACACTCCAGGCTAAACAGTAAATAATAACTTTCAACTCTCTAATCTTTCGTAATTGACGCAAATGTGTTTTGTGGGGGTAGATTTTACACCCGAAACATACATGCATTCATTCTTATTTACGAGCTGGCGAGCCTTTGCAGAGTAATGAGTGAAAATGCTTTCTTAATTTAAATGGCGAGTGTGTCTGTTAGGGAATGCATTAGAGACTGCAGAAGAAGTGTAAGACATATTAATTGACAGACAGGAACCGCTGTCTCTAAAGTTGATACAAGTAATTTATTACTTCAGAAACAAATGCCACCTCCAGAATGTGCTTCATTAATTTCAAATTTAGTTTTAATTTCAAGCTGTTGCCCCTTGAGAAGTATAAGGTGGCAACTTGGGTTTGAAGAGACATTTTTTTTTCTTTTTTTTTCTTTCTCTGTTCTCTTGGCTCACTCTCTAGCTCTCTCTCTCTCTTTGTACCCCCTTGAAAAAAAAGAGAGACAAATCTTCATTTGGTGATGCTATGCAGTAGTGAACACAAGCCGGAATTAACACAAGAGTGTATGATATCAGCCTGTTGTCTTGTTGGTAGTGTGGGGAAGCAGCTGTACGTCTGCATTTTAAAGTATTGCAGAATGAAATCTTCACAAATGGACATCGCAATTGACGTTCTTGTGTCTTTTCTTTTTCTGTAGCATATGTTCCTGAGGAGCTGAAAGAAGCTGCCTTAATGGATGAGGATGTAGAGGGAGATGATTCAGCGGTCGAGGAGGAGCCTGCTGTTAAATACATGTGCCAGGACAAAGACTTCCTTCTCAAAGACAGGCCAGGTTTCCATGACTCTCCAACTGCAGACCTCTCCAGCCATGAAATGGACAGCGAGTCACACCTCAGTGAGACCAGTGACAGGATGTCAGACTTTGAGAGTGCCTCGGTGAAGAACGAGGAGGACAGCACTGCCAAGGAGCCACTTGCACCACTCAATACAATTACGCCCATGAAGATGACAGCTGTGGCCCCACCCAGCAGTGAGGAAACACCCACTGCAGGCCCAGACAGCCTTGAGCAGATGAAGGCCATTTACACCAGCTTCTTGACCAATTCTTACTGGTCATCGCTGAACATGACACAGCCTCCACCTGAAAAACCACCACGCAGCCACAGCAGTAGCAGCAGCAGTAGTAGCAGCAGCAGTAGCTGTGGTAGTGGAGGCTATGACTGGCACCAGTCAGCTGTTGCCAAAACCTTGCAGCAAGTTTCACAGAACCAGAACAGAATACTACACCCAGCTTCTGAGCCTAACCTCTTTAGCACTGTGCAGCTATACCGACAAAGCACCAAGCTCTATGGCTCCATCTTTACAGGTGCCAGCAAGTTCCGATGCAAAGACTGCAGTGCTGCCTATGATACGCTAGTTGAGCTTACGGTGCACATGAATGAAACAGGCCATTATCGAGATGATAACCATGAGACAGACAGTGAGGGCACTAAGCGCTGGTCCAAGCCACGGAAACGTTCCTTGCTGGAGATGGAAGGCAAAGAGGATGCTCAGAAAGTCCTTAAATGCATGTACTGTGGCCACTCATTTGAGTCACTACAGGATCTGAGTGTCCACATGATCAAGACGAAACACTATCAAAAAGTGCCTCTTAAGGAGCCTGTGACACCTGTAGCAGCCAAGATCATCTCCTCTGCTCGGAAAAGAGCCCCCATTGAGCTGGATCTGCCCAGTTCACCAGACTCTAATGGAGGAACACCCAAACTCTCCCTCGCAGACACTAGTGACCTCTTGCAGAAGACAGCAAATCCCTACATCACTCCTAACAATCGCTATGGGCATCAGAATGGTGCTAGCTATGCATGGCAGTTTGAATCTCGAAAATCCCAGATCCTGAAATGCATGGAATGTGGAAGCTCCCATGATACCCTTCAGGAGCTAACAGCTCACATGATGGTTACTGGGCATTTCATCAAGGTTACCAACTCGGCCATCAAGAAAGGCAAGCCTATTATGGAGGCACCACCCAACCCACCCCCTAACACCTTGTCCTCTAATGAAGATAAGGTACAGTCTGTGCCATTGGCTGCTACAGCTTTTTCCCCACCTCCTCCTGCACCCCCTGCACCCAGCATATCCCCTGCCATAACCGCTATGGAAATTAAAAAAGAGGAAAAGGAAGAAGAGTGCACAAAGGAAACCACTAATAGCAGCAAAGAGAAGAAAGTAACAGATGACGAGACTGAGGAGAAGTTTGACATTTCTTCCAAGTATCCATATTTGACTGAAGAAGACCTGGAAGAAAGCCCTAAAGGTGGGATTGACATTCTCAAATCACTGGAAAACACAGTTACGTCTGCCATTAACAAAGCACAGAATGGCACACCCAGCTGGGGAGGATATCCCAGCATCCATGCTGCTTATCAGCTCCCAAACATCATGAAACTTTCCTTGCGCAACTCAGGAAAGAGCTCCCCAATGAAGTACATGTTCTCGGGTGAAGAGATCCTATCACCAACCAAAAATCAACCTCTTATCTCTCCTCCAAGCTGTCAGAGCTCACCTCTGCCCAAAAATAATTTTCACGCCATGGAGGAACTTGTGAAGAAAGTAACGGAAAAAGTGGCCAAAGTGGAGGAGAAAATGAAGGATACAACTGTACGAGCTTCCCCTCTAAGGCGAACCACACCCTCTCCTTGTAGTAGTGAAGCTGGGGAGTCTGCCAGAGGGGATTCACCAAAAGAAATCAGAGGAGTCAAAACCCCAGAGACCAATGGCACACTAAATGCTCACAAGGACTCCAATGGTGAGGCTCTCATAAAAGAGCCATTAGAAAATGGCACTGACCATGCTGTCAAAACTCCAGTCTCATCTCTGTGCAGCAGCACTGCAATTATAACAGACCATCCCCCAGAACAGCCATTTGTCAACCCCTTAAGTGCGCTTCAGTCTGTCATGAATGTCCACCTAGGTAAAGCTGCTAAACCTGCCCTTCCATCTCTGGACCCCATGAGCATGCTCTTCAAGATGAGCAACAGTCTGGCTGAGAAGGCGGCTATTGCTGCCTCCACTCCGGCTCAGACCAAAAAGACAAACGAGCATCTTGACCGCTACTTCTACCACATCAACAATGACCAGCCCATTGACCTGACTAAAGGCAAAAGTGAAAAGAGCAGCTCCCTGGGATCAGCTATGTTGTCCTCCTCCACTTCAACGCCGTCATCAGTGTCACCTTCTTCAACCATTACTATGGCCAAGGCATCGTCTGCTGTGGCTTCATTCATGTCTAATTCGCCTTTGCGTGAAAATGCACTGTCTGACATTTCTGATATGCTTCGCAACTTAACAGAAAGTCATGTCTCCAAATCTTCCACGCCAACCAGTCTGTCTGAGAGATCGGATGTAGACGGTGCTACACATGAGGACACTGAAGACATGTCACCAGCTCAGAAGCGCAAGGGTCGGCAGTCCAACTGGAACCCTCAGCATTTGCTTATACTGCAAGCACAGTTTGCCTCCAGCTTGAGACAAACGAATGATGGAAAGTACATTATGTCTGACCTCAGCCCACAGGAACGCATGCATATCTCTCGCTTCACTGGCCTTTCAATGACTACCATTAGCCACTGGCTGGCCAACGTCAAGTACCAGTTGAGGCGGACAGGCGGCACAAAGTTCCTGAAGAACCTTGATTCTGGCCATCCCGTGTTCTTCTGTGGTGACTGTGCTTCACAGATACGCTCCCCTTCCACCTACGTCAGCCATCTTGAATCACATCTGGGCTTTCGGCTTAGAGACCTAGCTAAATTATCTGGGGAGCAGCTAGTCAGTCAGATATCACGTCATGCAAAGGGTCTCTCTGAGAAACTGTTGTCAGCTCAAGTCCATGCCTTGACCCACTCAATCTCTAACTCCAATTCCAACCCAAGTCCACACTCCAACTCCCACTCCCCCTCCCCAGATGAGGAAGCCAGTGGTTCCACATATCAGTGTAAACTGTGCAACCGGACTTTTGCTAGCAAGCACGCTGTCAAACTCCACCTGAGCAAGACTCATGGCAAATCCCCTGAGGACCACCTTATGTATGTCTGTGAACTTGAGAAACCTTAGCGCTGATCAAGGACTCACTACTTTGTCTTTCACCTAACTCTATTTCTCATGCTTTCTCTGAAGCCTTCTCTCTAACGTTTCTTAAAACCAAGATGAACTGATGACTAACAAAATAACTGCACATAGATGCCATAAAACTACTGTTTAGTTTCGGCACATGATGTGTGGGTTTTCCTCCTGGAATAACTCATTCTGGTTCAGAGACATTCTCTTTTCTCATTTTAGGTAAAAAATAAAGAAAAACAAAAAAGGTAATTTTCTAACTGTGCAGTGTTGAGTGAAGAGGTTCTGTTGTCACTGGTAAAATATGAAGGTATATAAGAAAAACTTAAAATGAAGTTGTATGTATTTGAAAGTTCTGTAAATTGGATTCGATTTTATTTCTTTTTTGTTTTAGTTAATTTTATTTTCGTTTTTGGGCATCTCTCAGATGCAGTAAGCTGCATGCATTGATGAATTGGTTTAATTTAACTTTTTTAAAACTCCTTTGTTTTTTTGTTGGTTTTTTGTTTTTTTTAGTTAATGTGACCTGTGTGTGCTGATGTCAGCAGACAAAATTTAACCCTCTGAGTACGTGCAAAATCTTGTACATTACCAGTCCAGAATATAGAAAGTAAAAAGAGAGAAATCAGAGATTGGACACGCCCACGTTCAAATATATTTGAGAGGCCACATTGTTGTGTATTTTGGTACCTCGCAAAATCAAACAAAAGCAAATGGGAATAAGAATACTCGTACACATGATACCTGAGTGGTTTCTGATGCAAATCGTGTGTGAATTCAAAATAACAGTCTTTTAGTTTTCTGAAATCAGGGGCCTTTTGAATTCAGGTCGATGTAAAAAATGTACATATAAACATATAAACTAATTTCTGTTTAAATTATGCATCATTTTATATTTTTTAATTTAAGAGGAGTATGACTATCTACTGGTGCACAATATATGAAGACATTAAATTGTTTTGCACAATAGTTTTATAAATGTTATTTAACCAGATGATATAAAATTGAGAGGAAAAAAAAAACCCCACTTTAATCTTTTATTTCCACCTCGTGCTCAAAGGGTTAAACTTCTTGTACAAGACAATACTTGTTCCATCCTTTCTTGAACATTTCAAAGGTTGTACAAAAAGATGCTACTTTATAATGCAAGGAGGAATTCCACAAATGTAACCTATTATTTATAAGCACTCTTGGTTGTTGTTTTATATTGTAGAATGCCTTTTTGATTGGTAACTTTTATGTTGTTCTGTCTAATTATTCTCCCATGATTCCACACTGCAGCTTTATCATTTTTTTTGGGGGGGGGGGATCTGAAAGGTAACCATGGTTACGCTTCCTCCGATTGACAGTTCTGCTACATTTTTGGCAGTTCGTTTGCTGAAATAACTGACAGCTGCCAGTGAATGGAAATATAATGTGTAAAATATTGGCATGTAAACAGCACAGGCACTGTTATGCATTCTGTGCCGTGATTCTTTTTTTTTTTGTTGTTGTTGACAATGAACCACCCATTATATGACTTCATATAACCTTTTTTTCTACTGCAGCATTAAAATGACAATGTTTTGTTTTTTGCAATAACGTCACGTGTCTTGGCTCGCAAGTTTGTCCGGAGCGGAATGAACGGAGTGTCGGGAAGATCAGTGTACACACCATGTGGGTGCTATAGGGATCAGTCTTAGATTGAACACTTCACGTCCAGGTCATTCCTGTGTGTCTGTGAGTGTGCGCGTGTGTATGTGTGTCTTAGTGTACCGTACATTCCCCCTATTGAAATCTCGAATTCTACATTATCCATCACCTATTGGAAAAGCACAGAGAATAAAACCAGATTTGTCTTCTCAGCAGCGCTGTTTTGAGACCTTAACGTTAATTTGTCGACTACCTTGTAGAATGTGGCACAATATAGCAGAGCCTTATATTGTTAACAGTGCTTTCATATCACTCCCTTCATTTAGCTCGCTGCTTGATGACACATCCATTCACTATGTCTCCTAATATGGTTTAACTGGGGGAGCATCAGACAATGTGAAGTGAAAAGTGCCCTTCCCCCCTCTATTTCGGAGCCGGGATGTAGCAGATAATTGCATAAACCCTGGCATTAACTGTCTCATTTTCACCGTTTTATTCCCAGCTCTGTAATTAGTGCAGACTTCTGTTTTGTGTGGATAGATTTGTTTGGGCTTTGCGCAGGATGACAACAATACTGCATTGAGAGCAGTGTGACTCTCAAGTCCTGTTTTACACAGAGCAACAATTAGATTAAAAAAAAATCGACCATATGAATGTACAGAAATCTGTGCTTTTGCATGTGTGTGTGCAGTATGCAGTCTGGCATGTGTGTGTTTGTGTGTGTGTGTGTGTGTTGCTAGATAGGGATGTATGAGAAATATTTTATATAGGTGTGACATTTCTTCCATCGAAAAATCGTTTCCTCTGTTTAGTTGCTGAATATGTTTCTCGTCATTTTTGTCATTCAACACACCCACCCACGTACACACACACAGACACACACGTCAGCAACCAGGTAGAGGGGACTTCATGCATGGTGACAAGGTGCTGCTGTGTGTGAAAATGTCAGCCTTCACAGGCTTGCCTGAAGTCTGGCGCCGTATTTAAGGTGCTCATTAGTCGCAAAGAAAATATGCGTGAAATTGAAGTGTAAGAAAGCCATTTTCTCTCCTCTCTCCGAGCCATGCCGGGGCCAGGCAGTCTGGCTTATTAAGGTTCAAAACAAGCATGCAAGGAGACAATGTGTAGCTATCAAGAAATGCCTACACTCACATAAACACCCACACACACACGCACACAGACACACACACACACACTGCACTCCGCTTATAGCATTATTTCACAGTTGATTCTTGAATATATAGAGGCTACATGTGGCTGTCAGGATACTACACATATTTCTTTATTTATATAATGTTACTCATACCACATAACCTCAGCGTATACACCGAGAATGATTTGTGGTCCTACTTGTATTAGCATGTACATATGCTTAGAATGAATTTTCTTTGATTTCAAATAATTCATACTTCACTCACAGACAGTATGGCAAGAGCCAATGGACTGACATTATAGCAACAGATTGAACACATACTAATCAAATTACCTTCCTACTGAATGTAGGAATAT